>PTEX01000013.1:5513577-5536719 GCA_003342815.1 Eudromia elegans
CCGCGATGTGCGGGCGGATGGCGGCGAAGGGCGCGGGCGGGCCGCGCTGGTGGCAGAACCGGCGCGCGCGGCTGCTGTGCATGCTGGCGCTCACCTTCCTCTTCTTCGTGGTGGAGGTGGTGGTGAGCCGCGTCACAGCGTCGCTCGCCATGCTCTCCGACTCCTTCCACATGCTCTCGGACGTCATGGCGCTGGTGGTGGCGCTGGTGGCCGTGCGCTTCGCCCAGCGCACCCGTGCCACCAAGAAGAACACCTTCGGCTGGGTGCGCGCCGAGGTGATGGGCGCCCTCGTCAACGCCGTCTTCCTCACCGCCCTCTGCTTCACCATCCTGCTGGAGGCCATCGAGCGCTTCACGGAACCCCATGAGATCCAGCAGCCACTGGTGGTCATCGGCGTGGGGGTGGCAGGGCTCATCATCAACCTGCTGGGGCTCTGCCTCTTCAACCACCACGGCGTCGGCGGCCATGGCCATGCCCACGGCCACGGGCACTCACATGGCAGCCGGCAGCACCCACGTGGGGGCAGCCCTAAGCTGCAGCAGCCACCCGCTGATGGCGAGGCCGCCCTGCGCCGTGAGGAGACCAGCACCCTCGTGGAGAACTGCAGCAACTCCAACGGCGTCAGCCAAGAGAAACTCGGTAAGCACCGCGGCACCGCTCTCCTCTCTGTCCCACCCGAGAGGCGTCATGGAGGGAGAAGAGGCCTTTTCCCCTAGCTAAGCACAGGCTGCGTGGGGATCGCATTGCTGCTAGAGTCTTTGCTAGCAGTGTGCTGGGTAGAGGCACCTCTGTGCAGTTTCTGTAGGCACTGCAAAGTGCATCAAAAGTTGTGCCTTACACAGGGCGGCAAGCAAAGGAGCCTGAGGATAACCTGGTTTTACCCTAGAGAAAGTTGGTGCTGGCAGAATCGGCACATGGCGATTGCTTTTGCTTAACAACACAGGCTGTCACAAGACATTGCCCTAATGCCTTCTGACTTGGCTGAGCATCAAACGGCGCGGCTTAGCACCTACCACCCACAGCTGGATTTCCCTGTTGGGTGGGCTGTTAGCTACCTGCAGAATTTTCTCATTTTGAAGCAGCAGATTAAAGTATATCCCATCGTAAGAGTCCCACACTTCTTCAGAATATACCTCTTAGTATGAGAAAAACCTTCGGAATGTGAGTCACATCTGCAGAAGTCATGTAATAGATGCCAAGCATCGCACTCACGGGTTGCAAAGTGCAGACATGGCCTCTTTGAATCGGTTTGAACACCCTAGTGCGTGCAGCTTCCCACTCCCATGCACGCACACATAAACTTGCAGTCTCCCCAGCTCTCATCAAGCTGCCTGCTGTGTGGGAGACAGCCACTTATATTATTTTTAACGGCTGCAGAGGCCTGGATAGTTTATTCCAAAGTCAAAGCCAAGCACTGCACATCAGCACGTGCACTCCAGTTCCCCATGGGAATCGTGTGGTCAGAGTATGGAAAGGACTTCAGTGCCCATGTGCTTCCCTGTGCTCAGGGTGACATCAGGAGAAGGATGTTTTAGAGCAAATTGGACTCACTTGCGCAGCATGAATTTTGCTACAGTTTTGATATTTCTGTGGTTGGAGGTGCCGTTACACATTTGAGAAACTTTTCAGTTTCTCTCCCTCCCTCCTGTCTTTTCTTTAGTATTTTGGCTCCATGTTGCTTTTCGTGAGGTGTTGCAAGAGACTAGGAAAGTTCTTCAGAATACAGTACACTATTTTCTTGACCATGTAATAAACCTTAATGTTGTGCCAATTCCAAGATAAGTATCCTAATTATTAGTTTCAAACAATATAGAATTCATTTGGCCATTAATCTAATTGATATCTAAACTTGTGCATTTTCCTTGCGTAGTGAACCAGGAGTTGGGTGTTTTAGCTGAATTTTTGACTGTTTCTCTGTTTAGAAGATTGAATTGTAGTATGGATTAAAGTGCACATTGTTTTCTGCTAACTTTGCTGGAGTTTCTCGTGGATACTCTTCTGTCATTAAAGAATAATTTGTTGTGGGTATTTAGTATGTAATAGGACCCAATTTTGGTCATATGTGAAATTTTCAAATAACTTTGTATGTCCTCAGTGCCATGTAATGGTTATGTAATGGTCTGAGTCCATAGCTAACCTGTGGAAATATTACAATTAATGGCGCTTGAAGACTTGAAAGAAACTTAAGTGAAGGCTGGAGAAAGGATGGACAGTGGCATGGTGGGAATTACATTGGAAATTACGGGGTTAGGATTTATTCTCTTAGGTTTGAAGTGGAACTGTGGTGATAGCCTGAGGGTAGTACTGTGCAAGTAATGTTTATGTCTACACTTTAAATAAAGTGTAAAATATGTAATTTATATAAAATTCTAGTAAATTCTAGTCAGATGTGTTTCACATTGATAGATTTTAAACAGCTACCATCACAGAAAAATCTCAAGAGCTTGCTGGAATTGTGCTTCCTGTCGCACACTCCTTGTGTGCATGGGTCTACTGACTTTCTAAATCTCCTTTGAACCAAGTACTCGGTACAGTGCAGCGTGACAGGGAACATCGTTCTTATCCTTGTTGTGAGAGAGGTTTTTCTTTTCCATGTTCCATAACTTCTAACAGTTGCATGGAAAATTTAGCTGGAGCTTTAATGTTACATATGGCATTGTGAATCCTGGTCTTGGACGTGACTCATTCCAACTTCTTTGTTATGAGCCCACCGCCCTCTTCATAAAAGTGTCTAAAAATTCTTTCTTTTATGATTACAGAACCATAGCCATGATAGTAGAGTGGCAAAAGCTATAGGTCATGCTAACATGTTAATGGTTACAGAACTCTAAACTGGATAACCCCTACTGCAGTAACAAGTCAGTGTAGCCAGTAGCTAATTCCCATTAGATTTCTTCAACTCTGCAAGTTTTCTGCCCAGAGTAGGACTTCTGAAGAAAAGCTAGAGATTAATTGTGTAAAACGCTTTCAGCCACGAAGCTTTTACTTGGAAAGTTTGACATTGCCTCTTTATAGGGACGTGTGTGTTTATTATTTTATAACTATTTAGTGTCTAACTATAGAGTGTCTGACTTTTGACAAAGGAGGGTAGTGAAAGGGAGGGTCTGTATATTACATGGTTCATGGCACCTGGTTTTGGACATCAGCATCAATATGTCACTTAAAAGTATTTTAAGTATTAAAAATAACTGTGTATTCTGATATGTAAACAACACTAGTTTGTGGCCTTTGATAGTTTCAGAGATTGTACTGTGTTTCGGACTCGTACTATCCTGCAGTTGGTGCTGCTGATAAACCTTGCATTTTTAGACCTAAAAGCTCAGCTTAGTGCATCAGTTCTGCTGACCACGTGCTCCAGCTCAGAAAAATCTTCCTTATACATGAATTCAGAAGCCTTTTGAAAATGAGCCTCTAGACCAGAGGAGGAATGACTGTGAAGTAGAATCCATGCAGCTTTTGAGCATCTGGCCTTGTACATTTTAATATAAAATGTAAATGCTTGACGGTAGTTCAAGAGTGATTTTTAGCAATGTGATTATCCTCATGGCTCTTCAAAAGAATGAGCAAATGCATCATAAGTTACTTAGCTACTTAGGCAGCTTTTGTGAGCTCTGTAATTCTGTATTTTGTTTAAGGAAGGAACAGCAAGTAATTGAATGCTCTAACAACTGGAAATGTGAAGCCAGCTTTCAGTGAAATCAGTTCAAATGCATACTTTGCAGCTATACATTTTTAAGCCCCACACAGAAACAGCTGCCCTCCAGAATACTTAGATCCTTTATTGGGACAACTGGATGTTTCTCAACTGAAGCAAGTGTTAAGGGCCAAGTTGCTTGGTTGCCAGTTTTGTAGGGAATATGACAAATGTATGTCAGTTATTGTTTTATAGAGGATTGCAGTAATATTGTGTAGTACTGTCTAATTGTTTTCCTGCTTTCTTGTCAGGTGATATAAAAGACGACGTGACTGACCTACAAGTTAATGGAAATGCTGGTCATTACGCTCTGGATGTAGAGGAGGTTGAAGAAGACTCCAGCGCGCAGCTTAACATGCGTGGAGTTTTTCTGCATGTTTTTGGCGATGCTTTGGGCTCGGTCATTGTGGTAGTGAATGCCTTGCTCTTTTATAGTTTGTGGAATCCGTGCCCCAGGGACGGGCCCTGCGTTAATCCATGTGTCAATAATCATTGCATGGAAAATGCTACTTTATCCCAGTCACTTGGCAAAACTAACCAGTCCGAGCAAGAGAGCGTTACGGTGGCTGGCCCATGCTGGTTGCTATATTTAGATCCTGTCCTTTGTTTGATAATGGTTTGTATACTCCTTTACACAACGTACCCGCTACTTAGGGAGTCAGCCCTTATCCTTCTGCAGACTGTTCCCAAGCAAATAGATGTTCATTCTTTGAACTCAAAATTACGCACCCTTGAAGGAGTTGAAGCAGTCCATGAGTTACACATTTGGCAACTAGCAGGCAGTAGGATCATTGGCACTGCTCACATTAAATGTCCTGACCCTTCCACATACATGATGGTGGCAAAACGCATAAAAGAGATCTTTCATGATGAAGGAATTCATGCAACTACCATTCAGCCTGAGTTTGCCAGTGTTGGCTCTGAATCAGGGAGAGGGAAATGCGAGTTTCCTTGCAGAACTCAGTGTGCTTTGAAGCAGTGTTGTGGAACAGCAGAAGATAATACTGCAAAGAAGACAGAAAAATCTTCGTCACTTAGTATTTCTTGTTCGGAAGTTGTCATTGAATTTCCGCACAACAAAACTAGAAGGACTAAATCAGAGAGCATTCCTTCAGTTAGGCTGGAGGCAAACRCTGATCAAAACGAGCAGTTTGAATCATCTCTGTAACTCCTGGAATGGTGCTACCTGAGTGTCGATGACTTTGACAGCAGCTCTATTGCAAGAGGAAGGGACAGACGTTTGGGATGCAATTTTGCCGAGTAGTGTAATTGCTGAAGTCCTTGTTCTTGTCATCTTGCTAAATCTAGAATGCTCGTTTTAAAGAACATACTGTCACTGTCATGATACAATGTGTTTGTGTTGACTTTGTACTGAGACAGGCAGAAAGTGCACCATGCTGTAACAACTTCAGAAAACCAGTTTCAACATTTCAGCTGAGACACTTTTTGTTGTACTTAAAATGTTTTTTTCCAGTGAAAAGATATTTGAGGGATAAGTCTATAGGAACTCAACATGTGTTACAGATTTCTTGGACCTGCTTTTTCCTTTAATATTTGATTTGTAGATATTTTAATATATTGTTTATTTAGAAACCCTAAGGAAACCAAAGTTTGTAGAACATTTTTAAAGCTATAACTACTTAAAACTGGAAACCACTTTGTCAGTTTCACCTATTTTTCTTATGCCTATATAATAAAAATATGAAGGCTTTTCTAATGAATTTATCATATAGCATATTTTGAAGAAAACATCATGTGATTGTTAGCAACTGTCCCCCTCCTACCATGGTAAGGTAGTAAGGTAATTAAAATCAAGCTCCTATGAAAACAGCAGCTGTGAAAGGCTTTTTTTTTTTTTTTTTTAACCAAAATGGAAGTTCAAGCTGCTGTATGCTGCTCTGTGATCAGGATGTGAGGCTGGCAGATAAAATAACACATACTTTAATATTTTATGGACTTTCTGGTGTTCTTCCTTATATCCTTTTTTTTTTTTTTTTTTTAACCAAAATGGAAGTTCAAGCTGCTGTATGCTGCTCTGTGATCAGGATGTGAGGCTGGCAGATAAAATAACACATACTTTAATATTTTATGGACTTTCTGGTGTTCTTCCTTATATCCAAATTGGGTGTCTCCTCACCAAAAAAAAAAAAAAAAAGTTTAAAGAATTCTTGACTTGCAGTGCTATGAATGAAGAGTTGGAGTTTCAGTTTTGTTAGAAGCTCAGCTGACTAATTGATTTTTATTTTATAATCTCAGTAAAGTCCATCGAGCACTGCCTGTGTAACTCGTGCTTCTCACAAGCACAAGCTATTGCTTCCCTGGAAAGGCGCTCGGTGCTGATTGTTGCCTCTAGCTTGGTGTATCCATAAGCACTTGCAGGGACAGGAAACCTGGCCTGGCTGGCGGCTGCAGGAGGCTTCTGTAGCTTCCAAGGGAATCTGGGGGAAGGATTTTGTTCACGGTATTTTTGCACTTTAAGATGTGTTATCACGTGGTTTCACTTAGAGAGTAGCTAAATCTATGGTTTAAAACATTAACTCAGTTAATTGACAACTGGCTCTAACGAAGCTGTTACAGTGTGCTGTTACCTTGCACCTTCCCAGGGAAGAAGCTGATCTATGGACTCTGCGAAACTGGCGGAGAGTTGAAGATAAAATAAACAAGGAATCTAAATCTTCCGTCTCTAGTAAACTCCCTGACCCTTCAGACCCACATTCGAGTTGTATATGGGAAAGAGCGCCTTGTATTCCATTGATTCCTCCTCCACTCAAAACTGGAGAACGACTCGGATCTTCCACTGCTTGCTGTATGGACACGTCAGACAAACACTCTGCCTCAGTTTCCCCATCTCTAGCATGGGGATAATACCTACCTCACAGGGCTGTTGTGAGGCTTAGCTTGGGTGTGAGGAGCTCTGAGACCTGTTACTGGAAGGCACTGGAAGGAGTGTGAAATGTTAAAACGACTTAATGTTGACTTCTTCAGCAAATGCATTGCAAGACCTAGGCACAACAGAGGGAACTGAGGACAGTTTTGGCCTTATCCAATTCTTTGATGCTGTGGTTTTCAGGTTTTTAACAGTATTTAAATGTAGATTTTTTTAAAGAATGTTTTTTCTTTTTTAGTGAAGGGAATGTAGCTTTGCCTGGAGGCCAGCGCACTAGTTGCATTTCTGAAACGCGCCTCGCGGGATAACTGCTCCTGCGCAGCTCAGCATTGCCTGCTGCGTGTGGGGCCCGGCCGCCAGGCTCGCCCGCCCTCTCTGCAGAGCCCCACAGTCAACTCTCGATTATCCATGGGTGGCGTTACCGGGGTCATGAGTTGCGTGCGCCACGTGCCCAGCGTGCAGCCGTGCAAGCCTTGAGCGCGCTCGCCGTGCTGCTGCTTCGCGCGCCTCTGCTCCTGCCCCTCCTCTGTGTTTATGCGTCTTGTATAGTCTCATCAACTAATTTAAATGTGTTAATATAGTATTTATATGTGCTTTTTTTTGGTCTGAATTATCATAACTCTCCTGTTACCTATATATAATCTAGAGTTGACTGTTAAATGAGAACTTGTATGAGACTACTTCTGCAAGATATGCTACCACTGCTAGTATACTACAAAGTATTAACCAAGTAAGTTTTGAAATGAACAAAGTCTTTTTTTTTTTTTTTTTAATGTATCTTTGCTTTTTATGGCAAACTTTCACTAATTACTTTGCTTGCTTGTTTGAAATCGGTCTGTCATTATGAGTATGAATTGTTTAGGTCCTGCTGTATATCACTAATGCATCATAGAACTACTGCTCTTAAGTTTATTAAAGAAAAAAAGAAAAGCAACCCCCTCCCCAAAAAGAGAGCAAGATATACCATAGTAGCACTGATAAGCCTGGCTTGCTTCTCTCTTGTCGTTTTCATAAAGAGAGCAACTGTTCAGTCTTGACACTTGCCTCTGTGGGTTAACAGTAAACGCATCTGAGTAGATGGAATTGTAGGCACTAATTCCATTGTAACTATTTAATTGTTGGGATTTTTTTTCTGCCATAAATCATATTTTTCTATTACTGTGTCCATTGCAGGCAATGGCTAGCATAAAAGACAAAAAGCTCCCCCCACGTTATTTTTGTTGCCAGGACGAGGTGCAGACGTGACGATGATGATGGTAGCGGGGCAGAAGGGGGAGTCACGCGGCCTCTTCACCAGATACAGCGTCAGGTGAAGGTGGTGGCTGTGCAGCTGCAGGGACACCGTGTGTGTGTGTGTGTGTGTGTTTGGCTGTACTTGGTGCAACTGTAGCCTGCGAACTTGCCATGTAGCTTCATTTTTTTTATCCTTGCCTGTGGTTGCGTGGACTGGGTTTGCTCTGAAGATCACGGTTCCACAGTGCTGGGAGCATTGGAATTGCTGCGCGATCTGTCTTTTCTTTTTTCTTTTTCCACAAAGCATGAAACTAGTGAATCTCATGTAAGCAAACACTGCAGTGGTGGGGAGCTAATTGTATTGTGTATCACATTCCTGAATTTTTAAAATAAAAAAAAAAAWGGAACACTGATTTTAAGCAAAAACAAAAAAGTTTGTATTTCAATGTCTAAATTGTTTATGCTTCTGATTAAATGTGTCAGATGTACCAGCATCATTGGGTGAAGTCCTTTCCGTTAGTGCACGTGCCCTCCAGAGCCATGTTGTGGGAGACCCGTTTCTTACCTCGCACCCGCGTGTGGGTGGCGGCGCGGAGCTGCTCGAGCTGCTCACTGGGCAGCCCCAGGGCCGGGAAGCTCCGCTGCTCGGCAGGGCGAACCCCGCGGTGCTGCCCGGGCCGTGAGCGGATTCGTGAGAGGCAGGGCGAGCTCTGACTTGCGCCTCCCCACAAATCACGCGAGGGGCTCGGGCCTGTAAATCCCTAAATTCATAAATAGTTTCCTGAGGCTGACGAGTGGTTACTTGCACGCAGAGTTATTCACAGTAGGGAGTCCAAAGTGTCTGCCAGCTCTGCCTCTGTTTTGAAGTGCAAGTGAAAATACCGAGGCTTTCTGGAGGTTGTGTTAGATCACTGACCCTGTGACATTTTCTAATATTTGCTGCAGAGATCCTGTTAGTGCATTATAATCTTAAATCTGCATTTTTTCCTTCTTCCCTCCAAAAAACAAGTAGAAAACCCCACCAGGTGCCCCATGACTTGACCTAGGCTTAGCTAAACCGGGGACTGTGTGTCAGTCGCAGCCTGGTGGAGGGGAGGGCGACAGCGGCAGCAGCTCCTGCCCTTCTCCTTCCCCTGCACCCCCTGCGGGGTGAATTTTGCATCTAGATGTGCCGGCTTCCTCGGGAAGGGAACGGGAAACACTGGACTATTTTCAAGAGTTTATAAATATGCTCTGACTATTTTAGTTTCACAGCATAGCATCAGTTACTCCGCTTTTAGATCCATGTTTAAGTTGTTTGCTGTTAATTTTGGCTTTTTCTCTGCTGTAAGGAAAGAGGTGGATGCTTCCTTTGCCTGAACTAAAGCCAGTCTTGATCATTTTCCAAGTTAGACCTTGACTGATAACAGGCCTGATTACACCTTTGGACCTTTGGTTTGTGTAGTTAGCTCCTTTTCTAGGTACAGTACAATCTCTGAGCAGGCTCGGGTTTATCTTTTTACATTCACTGTTATCTAGACAGTTTAAAAGCAAAACCACAGTACTGAGAAACATCTCTCAGCTCTGTTCCCAAAAAACACATGGGATAAATTTGTCTTCTCTTTTTTTTTCGCTCTGTCCAGGATCCTATTTCTGAGCAATGTTGAAATGTAATTGACATAGGTAGATTTCGTTGATGAAATTTTGAAATTTCTTGGTTCCTTTTTAGATAAATGCTAGTTTTTCCTTTTTTTTTGATGAGGTACTGAACCCCTGAGAAGCTACCTGGGTCTCCGCAGTGTCTGGTACGTGCAGCTGGCTCCGTTCTGAGGCTCATCTCCAGAAGAGACGCGGCTAGTAGGACAGGCGCGGGCTCTCGGAAGCCAGCGCAGGGAGCCCAAGTCGAGGCAGAGCTTTGGGATGCCATGGGTGGCCTCTGCCTGTGCGCCGGGTGCAGGTGAGAGCACCGCTGCTCAGTTTCATATCGTGTGCAGAGCTCTTTGCAATTAGGCAGAATGCCTCCCTCTCCCCAGACAAAATTAGCCTCGGGAAAGAAGCAAAAAAAATCTTCCTGTCCTGTTAGCTGGCTGCAGCCGAGGAGCGCGTGGCTGTCAGGAGCAGTGCGGAGGAAGGCAGGTCTGCCCTGAGCTGGCCGCGCGCTGCCATGATGTGCTCGTTGTGGAGCCCCTCATGATGCTGCTCGTGATGCAGCTTCGGCAACTGGTCTCTTTTTTTTAACGTTTCAAGGAGAAAAAGCGATTCCATGTTTGTTGTTAGCTCTGTGTAGCTGCAGGAAGGTGTGCTTGATTTTACTGTAAACACTGAAGAGGTTTTGCCATTCTCCAACTTCTGCTCAGCACGAAACAAAAGTGATCTGTCTTTAAACAGGCCTTCTTTGTGAGACGTGCTAGAGTGGATTTTTTAATTAATAAGATGAGATGGGATGGGAAGGGATGGGATCAGAGGCTTCAGGTCTGTCTCCTGATTTTGCTGGCACACTTATCTTCACCCCTGCCAACCCCAGACTGCGGTCTTCTACCCAACAGCAGTAGAAGACGCGTTGCATGAGCCCCTCCAGGAGCAGATCCAGCTCCTAGAGCAATTCCTCTTGCCCCTTTTGGCTTGGAGGAGCTCCTGCCCCAGTGGAAGAGCGGCATGGCAGTGGAGCCGAGTTGGACTTCATGCAGGAGAGCGCTTCCAGCAGGAACTTCTGTCAGCATGGCCTATGCCAGCATCCCAAACCTGGAGGAGATCCTCAAGGTGTTTGATGTGAGATGATGTTTGGTTGGTTGCCTTGAGTGAGTAATTTGGCAATGCTTGGTGGGGTGGCAGGGAATGCTGTGTCACTGCAGAAGAAGATCTTCCTCTGTGTTTATCATGTGTATGTATATATATATATATATAAATACACATGTGGCTCTTTTGGAATACACAGTTCACAATAGCACTGATAGCCCTTCTGCTCGGGCCAAACTGGTGCCCCCGTGCACCCGGCCATGGTGGGGGCGGCCGCGCCGTGTTCCCGAGCACGAAGGCAGCGCGGCTCCCACGGCCACGCTGGTGCCGGCGGGAGGATGTGCAACCTGCGGCGTTTCCTGCCTTTGTGCTCGCGCCGCTCCCGGCCGCCCGCGGCCGCGGGATGGCTCTGCTGGATGTGGCTGCTGAGGCTCATCCCAGGCCCTGTGCAGGCACCAGGCCAGCAGAGGGGCAGAGCCGCTGACCCGGCCGCCGCTCCGCTTGGCTCCGCGTGGGTCTGAGGGGCCAGTGCTCCCAATGCCCGTGGTGGCAGAGGTGCTCCRCTTGACAGAGGGCTGTTTGACCGACATGCATTAGGATGATTCAACACACAATTCTTTCTTGTTTTTTTTCAACAGCAGTGTGAGGAGAAGAGCAAATTGCTGCCAGCCGTGGTAGCTGAGCTCAGGGTTTTGTCCCCACTTACAGCAGGAGGTGTGTGGGACACACGCCTCAGTGGGGTGACGCTTGGCGCTGTGATGTCCCACTTTGCTTTTCTCAAAGACTAGGAAGAACACAGAAATGTATATTGAGTCAGTCTCCACGCGCAGAGCTGTGTGTCATCATGGCACTTACGTAACACTGACAGCAGGATTTTGCTAGCAGTATGTGAAAAGCTTAGAGGATCACCAAAGGTGYGTAAATTATTCAAAACCTTGATAACATTTGCTGAAGACTTACCCCTTTTTCTTCCTTAAAATGCTCCGAGAGGCTTAGCCATGCGGCTTAAGCATCTCACTACCAATTTACAAGATTAGCTGGAAGGCTTTAGGCTCGGCTCTGTAATTCACCTGTGCTGAGGAAGCGGCACCACTCCAGGGAGGAGATGCCGTTTCACCCAGGGCTGCAGGACGTGGCCTTGCGTGGCCCTGCTAAAGAGCATCTGAGGAAACCAGCTAACGCCGAAACACCATTTCTCTACCAAAAGCTGCAAGTGAATGGACTTTTTGTTTGGGACTGTCAATCTTTGTTTCTTTTTCTGCTGCTGTTCTGGAGACAGTGGTGATGTTCTTTGGCCTTCTGTATCTCTGAAGTGCTTAACAAGTCATTACCATGAGGCCTGTGGGTGATGTCTGTGAAAATCAAAGATAATCAGAGCATCTGGAAAACCAGGATGAAACACATCGCAAGTGAAATGGAGACATAAACCTTCCCAGGACTGAGAAGGTAGCCAGCATACCCTTAACTCCAGCAGAAAAGGATGATCTGCAGCACCAAGTGTTGCAAACTGCTAGAAAAATGGTGTAGAAGTCAGACACCTGAAGTTGTGTTTAGCACCTGCACAGATGAAGAATAACCTACGCCAAGAGATTGCAGCTTTGTACTGTGGTTTTGTTGCCTGCAAAGGTTAAAATACAACAGTATATCTGCAAATGACTCAAAGCAAAAATAAAATGCAGGGGTCCTTACGCAACACAGAGTTCCCCTTTTGAACCAGCAGCTCGAAGAGGCAGAGTCACTGGTCAGGGCTACAGCAAAAATGCTTAATAAGGCCAGACAGCGAGGATGGACCTCTGCCATCTTTTCCTTCCCCTTTATCTCTAACCTTTAGCCATAATTGCAAATCGGAGATGAATGCAGTGCCGTGCCTCAGCAAGGAGGAACAGCCAGATTGTGGCCGGCTGCCTTTATTTCCRCAATGAGAAGTCTCTTTAGGTACCAGAAATAACTGCATGCTTTTTAAAGTCCAAATGCAAATATTTTGAACCTCTACTGAGGCTGTTTTCAAATAAAATAATAAGCCCTCCTGATGGGGTGATTCATAGATAAGAAGAACGTGATTTATTAATTCTGTATTCTGATTTCTAATCCAAGGAATTCACAAAGCACAGAAATAAACTTCATTTTAAACTTCTCTACTTCTTTGCAGCATAGTATTTTTAAAATACCAGCTCTAAAGAAGACAGGCTCCAGTCATTAGGTTTAACCTGATGAAGCAGTCTTGGTCGCTGGTCACTCACTGCTAACAACTACTCTAGCGTTATGCAGAGCTCTAGCAGGCTACAGGATGTGGGGAAACAAGGACCAGAGCTGCAAAACTGGGTGGAAAATTCCCTTTGTTTTATAAGAAAGCTTTACAAGACAGAAATGACTTCAGTGTTGTGAAAGAAAACATATTTCTTCCTACCTAAGACGTAATTTTGCTTGTATTACACGTATTATCCAGCAAAACTAATCCTTGAAAATACTGGTTTCATGAGGATGACCTCACAGAAAACATGTCTAAAAATATCAAATTAGGCCCTGTAATAATGTTTCGAGGCAGTATTTCCAATATTTTCAATATTCTAGCAAGTCAAAGTCTTTCCAATAGTGCTTCCAGGAGCAAGAGTACAGAGGAGAGGAGTGGGGAGCATTTCTGAGGCAGAGACATCATTATAGCAGGTCCTTCAGCTAGTCCTTGGAGCATACACGTTTATTCTATATCATGGTAAATGTGTGGGGTTTAAACCCAAACCAATCCTCCTGATTTCTTTTGAACAGCTCCCTTCCACAGAAGGGAAAAGCAGAAAGTCCTAATCCAGTCGACTTCCAAGGCCTTGACCACAACTCCTCCAGGTCCCAAGCACAGGATGCCAGGGCCAATGTGTGAATCTCTCTCTGTGTTCAGTGAGATGAAACCTCTGAAGCAACTCGGGTCCTGCAGGCCGTGTATTAAGAACCTGGGAATGTGGAGAAGTACTCAGAAGAGGGGCTAGATTAATTCCCAACGCATTTAGCCCTTGCTAAAAACAGCTTTCTTCTGCAAATATGATTTGATGCAAGTAGCGTCACTCATGTTTGGAGGAAGAAAAGGCAAAGGTTCAAYGAGGCTTCACCACAGCCCTTTTCGGTCAGGCTAAGCTCTTTATTGAGTTGCCGGGCTATGATGGCTGTGGTTATTACAGAGCCCGATGGTGACGTTTGCCTCTCCAAGCCCCTGYGACGAGCGGGTCACAAGCACAGGAGCCTGCTCGGTGCTGGGGCTGAGCTCTCTGCCTAGGACCCTCACGTGGCGCTGAGCTCTGTCTTGCTGCTTGTCCGTCATCCTCACAGGAGAGCGTGCCAAGAACAAGGGAGGGCTCTCTGGGCCTGGGAAACCTGACGGTTTTCTTTGTATGGAGCAGAGGCTTCGGAGAAGATCTGCTTGTGAGCGTCGTGTTTTGGCCGTAGGCGACGTGGGGCCTGACTTTCCGTGCTGGGTGGGCAGCGTCTTGAAGGAACGTTAATGCTACGCTCGCCTCGAGATCAATCTATCCTGGAGCACGGAGGCAGAAGAAGAAGGGGGCACAATTAACACTGCTTCCTGCTCGGGCAGGAGCCAGGCTGAGGCCAGGGAAGGAGAGTTTATATCGTGTTTTCCCTTCCACCTTTTCCCCTTTCCCACTTTGCCTGACTTCTTGCTACATGGATGGAAACAGACTTCCATTAACTTTTGATTATTGAAAAAAGGCAAGAGCAGCCTTGGAAAGAAACTGGGGTCTGAGAACACAGCAGGATAGTGGGAAACTTCTTAATAAATGCCCTGTTGTTATAACATCTGTCATTTTAGCATTAACAAGCTCCTGACTTTGGCTGCTCTACGATCACAGGTCCACGCTGCAGATTAAGGGAAAGGCCGCTGGGCTTTTCAAGCAAAAGCTCTGTGCACGGCAGGATGCTTTAACCTCTTGCATCCTGAAGCTATTTAGCTAACGTGTCCTGAAAGGAGTATTAAGACAGACTCCTGTGCAGGTCAATTAGGAGGGATATACAAGCAGTTGTGCTCCYGGCATTGCTCATTTTGTTCTCTTTGATGTCCAGAAGAGCCTGGAAAACTCTTTTTCTTTCCTTTTTTTTTTTTTTGTTTTCCTTTTTTTATGTTCAATTTGGCCAGACCTTGGCTCTCTTAAAGTCTTCTGGAGTTCTGGAGATAAGAGTTGAGGGACTGTCTCAAAAACTGAATAAAATTGCTGGAGCAGATCTGCAAGGTTCCCTTGTCTTTAGGGCTGCAAATATGTGTCAGTAGCAAACGMAGAGGGGTATTTTTATTCATCTTAAAACCAGACCAAGTAAGGACCATAACAACTGCACAACTACTAGATCCCGCACCGGGTGTCTCACCACCTGTTTCTGTGATTTCTTTAGCTTGTTGACTCATACTTTTCTCTTCTGGGAGCTAAGGAAAATGTGGACCATGCTGAAAATGCTCCTGATTTGGTTTCCATCCTGGGCAGAGCTCATCCGAAGCGACTCTGTGGAGACAGCGTTGCTGCCCGTTCGTCTCCCGCTGCTGGCGGTGATGCGGGAGGGAAGTGCCTGCCGGCAGTGTGGTGAAGGGGCTGCAGGTCCCYGCGGCGGCGCCTGCCCCCGATGATGAGGGGGTGAGAACGCAGCCTCGGAGAGAGGAGCTGCCTGAGGCGCAGGAGAAGCCCCACAGCCCGGAGGGTGGCTGGGAAAGCTGAAGAGCTCCCCAGGTTTTGCATCTCCACCCCGAGGAACCTGAGGCGGAGTTTAGGCTCCTTAGGGTGTGCAGGGATGCTGACTTGCTTTAAAGAGGACTGCGCTTGTCCTGGAGATATTATCCTTGTGTTCGAAACAAAAAACCCCTCACAGCCAAGCAAGGCAAGGCTCCTAGAAGAGCTCCTACCTTCTGGGYGATCGGTTGGCATGGCTGGGGGGAGCAGACGTGATCTGGGGCCCTGGGGCGTACGAAGCCCCTTCTCAGGCCGGTTACAAGCACCTGGTTTACTCTGTGCTTTCACCCTCTGTTCCTATTAGTGAGATCGAAGCAAGAGCAGGAAAGAGGTTCCCTGACCTTAAAATACCAGTAGAGGCATTTCTTCAGCTTGTGGTGGTTGCACTGAAGTGATAGACATGCTGGGGGGGACTATTTTTTATATTATTTATCTTTTTTTTTTTTCCTTTTGTAAAATACCTTGGCTTTCTGAGTCCAATGCCACTTTTCATTCTCTTTTCTGTCAGTGAAATTACACGTTTGGACTTTCTCAGCATTTTGGATATAGTGAAACATTCTGACTCCAAGTGCTTTCTCTAAAGGCACTAAAAAATCAGCTATTTGCACTGCACTAATTAGAGCCCATTGGAGACCCAGAGAAACGAATTCCAACAACGCGCTGCCCTGTAGCGCTCAGATCTTTTAAGGCAATTAAACCATGCCTTAGGATTACACATATAAGCACATGAATTACTCTTTAAATTATATATGTTGAACCAAATAATTATCGAAAGCTTCTGGAAGGGGTAATCAGAGAGGTGAGGCTGGCAAAATAAAGCTTTTCCTCAGCAAAGCGCAAATAAAGCTACAGCTTGCTGAAAACACAATAATCCGTGTCCTGCAAACGAGCGGCCAAGTAACCGATGTTTCTGCTTTCTGAAATGCGAGTGGCACGTCGCAGTTCCCCGTTCTGTCTTTAAAAACAGACAAAAAATAAATAAAAAACCAAAACAACAACAAGAAGCAGCCTTGGGGAAGGAGGGTCTTGCTGGGTTTCGAGGACTGGTCAGGGAACGACAGTGGCAAGGGCTGTCCCCAGCCCGGGGGGCCGGGCAGGCCGGGCCCCAGCGTCGCCATGGGGCCCCCTTGCTTATCTCTGCCACCAGCCGGCYGCTGCGGGATGCTCCCTGCAGGGCTGAGCGCGGCCGTGGCACTGGGCGCAGCTCGCTGATCCCTGGCGCCCTGCTGCAGGAAGGCGATAATGCACCGGGCAGCGGGTGGGCGCTCGGAGGAAGAGCTGGGCCGCCCCTCTCCGGCCTTCAAAGCCGGGCGCGCACGGAGCCGGCGGGGCTGCTGGTGCGGCAGGAGGCCCGGGGCGAGTGTCTCTAACGCCGCGTGCGGCTCCGCACGCTCCCTTTGCCCCACGGCCCCTTCGGCAGAGATGTGCTCCCAGGCTGCACAGACCCAGCACCCGCCACCTCCCTCCTGCAACTGCCCTGCCGGAGCGCGGCTGCCCTGCCAGAGCACGTCCGCACGGGGAAAACCGACTGCCTGCTCCCTTTGGTTGTTGGTGGCATCCCCCTGGGATCTAGGGATCCACCCCAGTGCTTCGGCTGAGCAGGGCAGCAATGGTGCTGGGACAGACCAGCAGAGATCTGCACTGATTCTGCCCGCTGCCAAGCACAGGAGCGGCCTCGCAGGGCTCCGAGGCAGCGGAACAGCGCGGGTTGGGCAGCAGCGCCGGGCGCCCGGGGGGCCCTTCCCTGCTCACACGGTGTCTCCTCGCTGCTCTGCCACAGGGAAAGGAGCGTCCCTGGTGTCAGTTAACCCTGGGTGCAGGGAGTGGAGCTGCACACAGACCAGCCCTTGCCCACAGGCCTGCGTGGCTTGCACATCTGCCCTCTCCCAAGGCTGGGAAGGGCCCGAGGAGATTCGTTATCTGCGAGAGTGAGCGCCGCTCCGGCCTGGCCTGGCGCACCTCGTAGGAACAAGGAGAGCACCTGAGGAGGAAGAAGGTCGAGACAGGAGAAGGATGGGACTGGGTGGGCTGTGCTTCTCACCTGCTGCCAGCTCCTCTAGGAGCAGGGTACAGGATGAAAGACCCGTCAGAGCCCCTCTGGTAGTCCCCAGGTGATAAATACACAGAGATTTATGAGTGAACAAATGTTTGGATACCTCTGAGCCTGTGAAAACAGGAGAAACCTTCTGCTTAGGGCTAAGCCCTTACATCTTGAGATGACCAGGGCATTTGTGGCTTTTTGTGCAGCTCCTGCAGCCGGTAGCGTGGCGCGCAGGTGTGTGCGGAGGGATCAGAAACAGCCCTGCCCCCGTCAGTGCACTGCTCAGGTGAAGGTGTTTGGGCGGTTTCCCCCGCCTCCAGTGCAGCCAGGATATCATTTTCCCTGCGGACAGGGGGCACAACCGTGTCTCGGGGCAGCTGAGCCAGGACAGCATCCCAAGGCGCTCGCGGTCCTCAGCAGCACCAGGGCACTGCGTGCGGGACCGGCAGCAGCCCAGGCCCCGGGTGAGAGCCGGCAGGACGCGTGGTCCTTGCGTTACTCCCTGCAAGTCTGGCTCACTGTTGTTAGTGCATCCCAGGCTTTCATGTGTCCTGGCATGTCTGGATGAGCGAGCTGTCCTGAAGGCTCTGCTGAGAAGAGAACATCAGTATCAGACTCCGAGGAGCCACGCGGCGGGCCTGGAAGAGCTGCAGGACTATCTGGTGTGACGCTTTCCAAAAAGGGGAAAAACACTGTGCTCTCACAGCTGTGTGTTTCTAAGTGACTGCAAAGTGGACCAGAACCGAGAGACCTGATGGTCGAGATCTGCAGCTTGACATAGCCCATCATCATCATGGCCGTGTCATGACTCTGTGCCAAGAGCCCTGCGGATGCATGAACAAGAAGGTGGTGGTGCTCCAGCTGCCTTGGGGCAATAGCAGTCAGTGCATCCGTGTGGCGCCACAAACACCTGCTCTGAAGGGACCTAACGTCTGCCGGGGAGAGGGGAAGTGAGTGTTTCTGCTTGCAACCCTCACTTGCGAGGCACCCTCCACATAAGCTGAAGCTGGCGTATTTGGAACTGCCACGGGCCAGGATCTGGAGAGCGATCTGGAGGTGTATGCGGGGTGTCCTCCCTTGCATGCGTAAAGCCAGGGCCTCCATTCCCCCAGGCGCCCTGCATGACCCAAGGTGTGCAGTAAAAGCCAACTCTATGGCTTTGGATCCAGCACACAACCCACGGTGGGGCCTGAGCCACGGTGCTGTCCCAGAGCCTTACGTGCACCAGCCCTCAGGCAGGTCACAGTGCCCCAGCCTGAGGGGTCGCCTGCCCGAAGAGCTGAGTGTGACAGTGGCCAGAACCTCTGGCTGGGGGCATGGGTTCCTGCTTGAGTCCTAATTGTGGCGCTGGCTGAACTCAACCTGCAAGCTGCGCTCAGCAGCTCTCCCCGGGATTTCCTGCTCCTGAACGGAAATCTTTGTCTGTATATTTCCTGCTTTCATGTGTAAAGGAAAAAGGCTTTTAATGTTAATGTGAATACAATGTAAACCACTAGAAGTGGACTGGTTTAATTTTGGCCTTCCTCGTGACGGTGAGTGAGAACACACTTCTGCTGAGGTGTTCTCAAATTTTAGAGCCTTTCGGTGCCCTGTGTGCCTCTGCCGCCCTGCAGGACGTGGGACGCTCCCCTTCCATGACACTGACGGGGCTGTTGAAAGCTGCGGCTCCGGCTGCCATGCAGAAGGCTGAGGAGGTTGTCTCGGTGGAGGAACAGCTGCAATTACCTGCTGCTTAGTGAGATTACCTGCCCTCACTTCCTCCTAAAGACCTGGGCACACAAGTGAGCGAAAACCTTCCTGGTTTCGCTGCAGAGATGAGTCGGGTCATGACTAATTGCTGCTGGAGGGTCCTGCTCCTAAGCTCTCTCTCCCCATTGCCAGTTCACCCGCCGCACCGTTTGTTCCAGAAAGGCACCCACGGAGAGGCTGGCTCAGGTCTTCTGGGGAGCTCTAAGGTGCAGCTTCATTAAAGGACAAAAAAAAAAAATACTTCTGAGCTGCAGCCCAACCTCGCCTCTCTGAACGCATCTTGCGCCTTTGCTAACCCTGTCGCAGCGCCGAGGTTTACCACAGACCTGGGCCCAACTCCTTCCACCAAAGGGGGTCCTGCCGCCTTGGCAGGGAGCGCCGGTGCTGACGGCAAGACCTGGCCATGCCCTTCCCGCGTGCCTCCGGCCCTCGTCCCGTCCCCACACGCACCTGCCATCCGAGCAAATGGAGCTGCTTGCACTGGTGACAGGAGCTACCTGGATTTATCACAGAGCACCAGGAACCATAAGGCTGCAAAATGATGCTGTCTTTCTGAAACCTTGGCCATAGTGATGAAAGAAAATATACCGGTTGGATTCCCCATGCTGTGTATCCTTGGGATGGTGCCTGAATAGTGACTCCTCTTTTACCTATAGCCATTTACCATAGTCCAAAATGTTAGGCCTTTTCTCACCATTAGAACTAAGATGCTTTTGGAGAACAAGAAGACTCAAGAAAGAGAAATATATTCAGTTTTCCTCTTAGGAAAAGTGTATGAAAACAAATATGTGAGCGATGTGATGGAAAAACACAACGTTTGTGTGGGATGATAAGTTTCTGCAGCTGAAATGCCAAACTCTGTGTCAATGTGAAACACTGCCAATCATCTATTAGCTGAGAATGTTTTATTCCCAGAGCTGTCTCCCTTGTTCTTTTTTTCCGCAAGCCTCTGCCCGGTGCGGCTGGGAGGAGACTGGCAGCAGCAGGACGAAGCAGCGCTGCAGGGGAGTCGTAGCTGTCCCATGAGCAGTGCGCTGGCTGTGTGAGCACAGAGCAGCAGGAGCGAGAGCAATTGGACCTGCTGCAAACACGGGACCGCAGCGTAAGCACCAGGGTCAGAATGAAGAGGATTCCCTGGTGAGCGTGGACGTTGTTGCAGAGGCTGAAGTTCAGCCGGCTGGTGGGATCAATGCAGGAGCTCTTGAGAAGCGTGTGCCGTGGGCGTCCTGCTTCCTCAGGCTTGAGTCAGCGCCCTTTGCCGCTCAGTTATGCGGCAAGGCAAGGTGATTTGGGCCCTAATGGGTTTCATTCCCCTGACCTCATTTCTCTTGAATGTCCTGGCGTGGATCTTTTGCTATTGCAGATGTGGGCCCTGGGGAACAACGCTCCAGTGTTAAGAAGGTGCCAATTAGAAAACCACCGAGGTCACTTGGCGCTGTTTCTGAGCACTACGCCTAGGCCTCTCCAGCCTTTAAAAACAAATTGAGAATAGTTCTAAAATGCCCTCCCCTGGGAGCTGGCCCTTCGAGAGGCTACACGCCCTGCAGCAGTCATTGCCCTTGGTGCGGGTTCGGTGTCACTTCAGGGGAGTGGGCATTCGCCCCTCCGAGCGCAGGAGCTGGTGGGGCGGGGTGCCTGGTGTGAAGCGCCGTGTAAGCGGTGCCCGGAGACACCCAAGGAGCGTGGGCTCGTGTGGCCGGACTCTCACAGGTCCCTGCTGCAGCCCAGAGGCCACACAGCAGCTGGAGGCGGAGCAGTGGCCAGCTGGGATGGGCGTTCTGCACGCAGTGGGGGGGTGCCCAGGTGCACCTGTCTCCCCGGAGGCATCTGTCAYGGTCCCTTTGGGTGCCTGAGTCTCCTGCCGTCTCTCACTAGAGGCTATGTTGCTCTTGCTCTTCCTCTCACCGCTTCCCTCAGCAGGCGCTCSTTGTCTTCCTTCCCTCCTTGTTCCCCTCATCCCTCCTCGCCTACATCATGGCTCACGCCATAATTTCCCCTTGGGACCCTCAGCCTTGCTCCTGACTGAATTTGCCGTTGCGCAGTCGAGTGGAAAACCCACTCTCGTYGTGCTGCGGATTCCCCAGGTCCCCGTGCTTCTGTGGCAGAAGTGGTGGCAGAGCGGCGGCCGCGCTCCGTCTGGTGGTGCCTCATGGGTGCAGAGCCACGCTGGATGTACACGGAGCGGAGGCGATGGCGCGCTCATGCTGACGACCATCGGCCTGCGCGCTGGTGCTGGTGCCCGCYGTTGGTCCCAGCCAGCGTGTGGCCTGGATGCCCATGGGGAGCACTGCTCTGCCCGGCCCAGCCGCCCCAGGGCTGCCTGCCTGTCTGCTGCTCCCCTCCGGGCTCTCGCAGCAGGCTCCTTTCTAGAGACGCACTGGCTCAGCAAAGGGGCCAGCCTGGTCACTGCTTTCCTCAGGAAATCCCGGGCTTTTCTTGGATGAGGGATAGCAGTAAAAGGTGCTGCCGGGGAGCTGCAAGCCCATGCCTTGTCTTTGTTGCCCACTGAGACCGTGGGCAAAACCGCTGCGCTTCCGGGTCGCTGACCTACAGCAACGTGTGTGTGTTGGGCTAAGCTGYGGCAGTCAGGCGCTGGCTGGAGCAAAGTAAAATGCAGGTTTTGTTAYTCCTACTTTTATTTGTTCTGCAGGGAACACATCGAGTGGTTTACAGGGTGCAACACAGGCGTTTCTGGTCCAGGACAGGCCAGCGATTAGTTAAACAGCTCCTAGCCAAACCCTTCAGCCCTTCATGGTACAGTCAGAAAAGAGGGATTCAGCATTGCTGTTCCACCCGAGGACGTGAACCCCGCGCTCGCCCTGGCTACGCAGCGTGCCGGGCTGCACCGCGTGTAGCAACAGCAGGCTGGGTCTAGACACCACCTCTTGCTCTGAGCAGCGAGGTGAGGTCATGTCTCCGTTCATTTTGGTTTATTAATTATTATTTTTTTTATTCTCTGTTTTCACAAAGGGCTTGTTACATATATGGGATTAAAGGAAAAAAAAMCCCCACCCTACTGGAGTTCCTCCCTTGCTACTCACAGGAGCCCTTTCAGGAGCAGGAAAGTGGCCAGCAYGGGCAGGTGTCTCTGGCCCCTTGGCGGTGCCGGCTGGGGTGCAGCCGGGGGCTGTGTGTGGGCGCAGACRTGTGGGTGGCCGGAGGCAGGACCTGGGCATCACCTGCTGCTGCTGCAGAGCTGGAGGCTCCGGCTCAGCTGTGCTTAGCCCGTCGCCTCCCGAGGACTGTGGGAGTAGGTAGCTGGAGAGCGCTGCGGCTCTAGGATAGCCKTTTCCATACGTGAGCTTTCCTGATCACGGCGATCTAGAGCCACAAAATGCCCCTAGATGAGATCCCSGGCTGCTCCCCAGCTGCCCCTTCCCTGGGTGAGGTGCTGGATCCCTGCCTAAAGCACCAATGTGGGGCATGTYGGGGCAGGGGTGCGTGTCCCGCCCGGCACCAGCCGCCAGGGCTTGGCGAAGTCCAGCCCTCCCGTGAGAGCTCCCGGAGAGCGGAGCGCATCCCCGGGCACTCCGTGGTGCAGGACAGCGTACGAGGCTACACTACAAAGCAGGCTTAGGGAAGAGGGGGAAACGTGGGAGAAGGGGAGCGAGGAGGCCAGTGTGAAGCAAGCGGCAACGATGAAAGCTCTCCTCTGCCAGAGGGAGCTCAGGGGAGGACAGGGTGGGGGACAGAAGGAGGCCTGGACTGGAGATTCCTGTTTCCTCTGTGTCAGCCAGGACTGCTCATGCAACCCTCAGCGTCTTCCCGTGTGCTTCATTTTCTAATCAACCCCCCCATCTCAGAGTAATCTCTCCTGCTTGACRCAGGCCAGGTCCAATCCTCCTGTCTTTAGGTGCTCTCCGTAGGAAACCAGCCTCTGTCTGCCCTCCAGAGAACTCGGTTCTCTTGTGAAACAGGTCTCAGCTGGCACCTCTGCAGAAAGCACCCAGCAGCTCCACCAGGCAGGGGTTTCTCCACCCTGGGACACGGAGCCTCTCGCCTGAAACGCGGGGGCTCCTAAAGACAGTGCTGTGACTGAGGTCAGGCTCTGACACAGTATTACTAAATGACTGTGGCTTTCCAATGGCTTTCCAAATGCTTTTCTTTT
>PTEX01000013.1:5536729-5559869 GCA_003342815.1 Eudromia elegans
TTTTTTTTTTTTTTTTTTTTTTTTTTTTTTTGTTTTTGTGCTAAGTGTGTCCTGTAGCGTCTCCCAAGCCTTGGAAAGAGTAACAGAATATCAGAAAAAAGAAATAGATGCCCTCACCTTCCAGAAATGCACTGCTGTTTAATGGAGATCCAGACAATATCCTTTGTAATAGCACTAGTTTGCAGGGAGGGTACACTTTGCATTATATTGCTATTTGTTCTTCTCTGTTGCTTACTTTTAGTAAGGGCTATGATGGCCAGCAGTGTTGCTAGAACGGATTTAATTGCACAGTTCCATATACACATCTTGCGTATCAGTGGTTTTGGTGGCTCTCTCACTCCTGGTCACGCTGGGACCCAACTACCCAGCTTTGGTGGAAGACCTCTCCTGGGCTCTACACCAAATTAGTCAGATTCCTGTTAAAAAACCCATTTTTTATTTTTTGCTATGTCTGGCAATGGTCCTCAGACTCAGCTCTTACAAGCGACAYGTTATCTGCTAGATGCTCCCATGCTGTTCATTACCACAGAATTAATGAAAAACAGTAACTGAGAAGCTGCCCTGCAAGGCGCTACTGTGTTACTTGCTTGCTGTTATTGCCCAGGACTGGCGACTGCTTCTGCAGRGCCATCTACTATGTAATTACAGCTCATCCTTACTTTGCAGGCCTGGCAGCCCATATGGCCCTGCAGAGTGGCGTATATTGCATTTATGAACATTGCTCCAGAGAATGGYTGTGTGCAAAGGAGGAGGACCGACAGAAACCCGATCTGAAGGATAACAAGAACCTGCTCCGTGCCACTGCAGGATGAACTGCTGCAGCCCAGTATTGTCTGGAGAAAGAGCAGTCAAGATACAATCGGCTGCTCTTGTTATTAAACTCCAGAATTCATCAAGGCTTGAAGACAKAGAACAAGTTAATTATTTATGACATATACATAAAGGGGTAGGCAGGGACATGCAAAGGGCTATTTCATCATTTTTCAGCACAGAAAATCTGCTTTTTACCTGCTGTTCTTCTTTGAAATTTCATTTTGAAACCCGCCATAGAGCTCTTCCCGTCTAGCCTTGGTGAGGCCAGGGGTAAACTCAGCTTTCTGCTCTGCTTGCTTAATTGGTACCTCTGAACCTGGGCTTTATTTTGCCTGCCTGCATCAGCTTGTSTCAGACCTTAATTGCCAAGTCTCTAGGGAAGGACTTATTGTGTGTAACGGGCTACCAGTTTTCCAATAGCACGAGTTTTCCCCTTTGGAAGAAGCTGATTCATCGATGTGGAAATGTTTTGCACAGTGGCATCAACTTTGTTTAGATCTCCAGTTAAAATAATGATTTGGCTACGTCCTTTCCTCTGCCTCACGTTGCAGCACGGTGCACTGGAGCTCCCCACAAGCTGGGGGCTAGTCTGTGCTTCTTGAGGACAAGGGAAATCCCACCGAGCTGCTCCCTGCAGCAGGCCGTGGCGGTGGGGGTCAAGCACGCCAAAAGCCATGGTGCAACATCTGCTTTTCCACTGTGGGCAGCAGTTCTCTTCTTCCTCTGCCTGCAGGAGAAGCAGCAGGGGCTCAAGGGGATGAGATGCCAGCAGCGGAGGCTGGCACAGTCGCAGGGCAACCTCCACCACTGGGAGCACTCAGGAGTGGGGTTGAGTTTCAGGCCTTTGCCCCTGCCTGTTTCTCTGATGCCCACCTGAACCATGGTCTTCTTGGTACCCATGATGTGACTCTTAAGGAGCCTTTCCGTCATGCGAGGAGCATCCAAGGCCAATGGAACACAGGTCTGCCCTGTTTCCTCTGCTCACGGTAGCTCTCTCTCAGCCTTTGAGTGTATTCCAGCAAGCCTGAAGCAGCTCCGTGCCTGGTGGTGCGGCTGCCTGGGGATCCCTTTCTCCATCAGTTAGTTTCTGTGCTCTTTGCTGCTCCTCCTTTTCTTCCCATTGCTCAGTAGCACTCGGGCTGCAGCATAGCTGGAAGTTTTAATGAGCACTTTGTTGCTCAGATGCACAGAGGGGGCTTTGTGCACTTTCTGAGAAAAATACCCTTGGTAGAGATTATTTTCTGGAATGGTTTAAGTGGGCACATGGAAAGGAAACTGGCCATGTCTCCACTGTGGTTTCCTTTCAGTACAAGCTGCCAGAAAGGCTTGAGCCATGGTGACTTCAGGTGGTGAGTCTGGTGTGCCTAGCCACCATTAACTCATCTTTAATTATTAAAGACTCCAGGTTTACAGAGAGAAGGAGCCAAGCCATTTCCATCTATTTGTATCTAGCTGGAGAAAAAAAATAAGGGAAAAAAAAGTTGATTTTCAGCATGATGAAGATAGAATAGTATGAGACTAAGCCGTGASGTCTTCCCCTCCCAGGTGGGTTGGAGCAGAGGTTATTGGGAACCTCATATTGTGCTGATGGCTCTCTACTCCTCTTCCTGGTGTGCATCAGCAGGGATCCAGCATGACKAGAAGCCGCAGTGCAGGAGCAGCMGGAGCAGTTTCCCTCATCCGTGGTGGGATCCTCCGTAACGCGTTGCTATGCTCGGCTGAGGCCTGAAGAGGTAGCTAAAGCCTCCCGCATACCTCCAGAGAGCTCCCTCCAATGACACCGAAGTGGGAGCCTGTGTCTTTAAGGGATGCAGAAGTCAGGAAGATGTCACCGGTGTCACCTGTCGTTTCAGGAAGTCATGGGTTGCGCGGCTGAACTTAGCTGACCCTTTGCTCCAGCAGGGGATTTTGGCAGGAAGCGCCGCTGTTGGGCACTCGGTGCCCCGGCAGCCGCGTGCTTCCACGGGGTCTGTTCCGCCGTTCACTACGGCTCCTAGATGCGGGGCTTTCGTTCCATTTGGTGAACGAGGATTGGGAAATGCCTTCCGAACCAAATCTAGTCAAGTCAGCGYTCTCCAGCTGGAGCCTGGAACCATGCCCAGAGTGTGTGGCACGGGAGGACGGTGCGCGAGGCGATGAGAAGTGATGACAACCTGCTGGGGAGAGATGAAAAAGGTGGAGCAGCTGAACTGGCCCTAGCAGACGAGGAGATCTCCATGCTTTTCTTCTCCAAAACGCCCGAGCCCCAGGACGCCCTGGGTGTGTGAGGCGGTTTCAGTTTATGCAACTGCTGTTTGCTCAGCAGGTCAGAGGCCCAGCTCCCTCTGATCTTGGAGATGTTCGGAGAACAGGCTCTGCTGTAGCTGTCTCCAGCGGTCCAGCAGGCATCTGCACAGGGCCAGGCGTGGGTGCCTTCTGTGTTTTCCAACCTGTGTTTTTGGGTGGGCTTGCAGATGAGCACCCAAGATCCTTATAGAGGCTTAATAAGAAAAAATGATTAGTATTCAACAGACAAATGAGCAGAAGGAAGGGATGTATTTCTGAGATGTAGCTCCAGAAGTGTGACGGTGACTCACTCCAGGGTGGAATGACTCACATTAAGGGGGCTTGAGTGCCCAGTTGTGCAGCCCTATCAGCCTCCAAGCCCTGCGTGGGAGCTTGGATGTGCTGGGGTTGGACACCAAAGGAGGAACGTCCTTCCCCTCAGGCCATCCCACAGCAATCTGTCTGGGCAGTAAGTGGCTTGTGGCATTTTTGGTCCTCTCTGGGTGACCAAAGACCCGCCTTTCAACCAGCACTCCCGGATTGYTTTGGGTAAGACCTAGGATGCCGATCTCAGCATTTTTGTGGGCAAAGCCCTGGTGCAAGGCCACAGCAGTGTCCACGAGCGCTGGGCTGCCCCTTGTTCCTCAGGATCTCGGCAGCTTGTGCGCCTCTCCCCAAGGCAGGCAGGCAGCGTGCAGGAGCCACCATTGCAAAAYGGCGTCCTGAGCAGTGCTCGTGTATGTCCTGTACAGGTCTGCCCACTGAGGAGACCAGCTTGACCTGACTCATGCTGATCTGAGAGACAGGGAGGAGTCGCCTTGTCCTCCTCTGTAATTGTAAGGGCTGTCTGGAGGCGCAGCACCATCACTGACATCGCGCTGCCACACACCTGCACTTGCCACATGCTTGTTAATAGTAAAATCAGGCGGGAGCGAGGCAGCGCGCCAGCTCTCCCGGCYGGCCGCCGAGAAGCACCGCGGTTCAGCGAGTCAAGCAGCGAGGCCGCTCCAGCTCCCCTCCCGCCACAGAGGACTCCGTGGGAGACAGCGCTGAGCCCTCGTCTCCCTCGGAGATGACGCTGCTCTGGAGACCCCGGCACAGGGGACCTGAGCGGCACTAGCGCTCCTGGGGCCCAAGAGCCTTGGGCAGGAAGGGGGGTGGCCTTTGCCAGGCCCAGCGCGCTCAGCTGCCTCTGCAAACCAGCGGTGGGGAGGGTTGTGCCATGGTGGCCCGAGGGGASGAGATGAGCATTAGGGCAGGTAATCGTAACATGGGGACCGTAACTCGCCGTGGTGGGTATGTGGATGGGATTGGATGTGGGTGTGGATGCGGTGCCTGCCACGTGGTGTCACTGCCGCCCCGGGCGGGCGCCTCGCGGCCGGGATGCTCCTGGAAAGGCGTTTCTTTGCCCCTTCTTTCTTTTCTTTCACAGGTGAGCAATCCAAGCTTGAGACAGAGCCTGGGCTGAGTAGAAAGGATTGCTACTGGATTTTTTTGGAGTATTGTTGATTTTCACTTCCGTCCCCCTGCAGCCCTCAGAGCAGCTCCCGGCTGGCCGGTTTCCAGCCTCCGCAGATGCCCATGCAGCTGCATGCAGCTCTCTGCTGCCCGCGCTCCCGCCGCGCCCCGCGACTGCTCCTGGCCCTGGAAGGCTCAGCCCCAGCTTCTCCCGGGGACAAGACACACCCGGCTGTCCTCAGGCTGCCTGCCGATAGTTAGTTACACCAAATAGAGTATAAAATGAAATGACATGAAATTAATAAAATAAAATAAAATAAAATAAAATAAAATAAAATAAAATAAAATAAAATAAAATAAAATAAAATAAAATAAAGCTGTCTGGCTACAGACGGGATTATTTTCACCCCCAGAGAGCAGTCCTAGAGCAGCCAGGGCAATTTGGGGGCTCTCATTTGTGGCCCCCTGCATGTACTGGATCTTTTTCTCTGAGCTGAATCCTGCAGCCCCCAGGAGGGATGTGCTTTCCCCTGCATTTTCCTCTCCATCAGCATTAGTATTTCAAGCACAATCTTTTGCAGCTTCCAGATTTCACCTGCTTCTTTATGGTGCTCAAGATTTCCCACAGAAATCCATTTTCTCCACCAGTTTGGACCAGTTACCAGCCCTAAGTCAAGAGGATGGACAATAATTGATTCCTATGGATTTACTTCAGCTGCTGGCCCTTTGCTTTTCAAGAAGAGTTTGCTCTAAGTTTAAAGGACTATTCCCCTCCTGAAACAGCCAGGTCTCGGTACAAGTGATGTGACCAGCAGGAATATGAGCCGCTATCACAGTTTCTGTGCAAGGTCTCACAATTTCTTGTTCTTTTCACACCTTTTCACAACACTGGAATTAGGAATTCCCTGAGAGTCTTGCCTCTTGGTTTAAAGATGAGAGAAAAAAAAGGAAGGAAAAACTTCTAGCACTCATCGTTCTAAAAAGAAGCTTCGCAGCAGAAAAATTGAGCCTACCCAAGAGGCTCAAAATCAAAAATTAATTAAAATAGCCCATGTTTGAGTTTTTCTTATTTTAAACCTGACAGCTTTTAATACTCGTTTTAGGTGCAGGGGTGGAGAGCGAAGGGACTGTGATTTGCTCCTTGGTTTGGGATGGCAATAGCTGTCTGAGTGCAGGCAGAAGCATCCGCTTCCACGACACGCCGAAGGAGGGACTGGCCGGTGTATCAGACTGTGACAGTGACAGGGCAGTCGCGAGGCTCGGCAGGGCCGCACTCACCCGGGCGAGTTTTAAGGACACCCGAGTGCGCCAGGGCACTGCCGCGGCCGTGTGGGCCACCCTGCGCACCGCCACTCTCGCGGGTGGGCACTAGCAGGCACGGCTCACCTCAGCCCTCGCCGCCGCCCCTCTTTGCTGCCTCCTCTTCATCAGCTGCCGTTTGCTACGTGACTCCCGCGTGCAGCAGGTGGATGCAGTTTCCTTCTGCGAGTGTTGCAGCAGCCCCTGTGAGCCCTCCCCATCCCTACCCTGCTCATTGTGGATGTGTTAGGTGGCTGGTCCTATTCCCATTGGAAAGTTAATTGTGGGAGCATGCTCTCCTCAGTGAAATAGCTGTGGATGTCTGCTCAGACACAGGTAAAGAGCAGTTCTCAGGAGTAACGCGGCGCTCCTTTCCAAGAAGGTGTTTCAGGACAGATCCCAGTTGCTTCCCCCTGCAGAGGTGCAAACCGAGGCAGCAGCCCAGCAGTGGCTTGGAGGGCCTTGGGATCTCCTCCTGGCTTGTTCTTGCCGGAGGCCGGTCCCAGGTGCTGAGCACCTGGCAGGCTTCATGCGGCCCCTGGCAAGGGCCACGTCTCTGGTACTGGCCAGGCTGAGCCTGGCTGGGCCTCACCGAGCACAAGAGCCCCCTGCGCCAGGAGGAGAGCTGAGCCCCGTGGCAGGGCCCGTCGGGAAGGAAGAGGCTTCCTGGGGAGCAGCATCTGGTGGGGGCCCTGGCAGAGCCGAGCTCCTCACACCCGGAGGGCTCAGGATCTGCACACTCAGCAACGGCTACACCGTGTTTCCCAGGCAAACTCCGGCAAGGGCATCCCATGCACAGGGAGGTGCTGAGCAGCGTGTGGATGACGGCTGCACTTCGCAGCCCGAAGGGAGTAGCTCGGCATCTGGACACACCGTGAGCGGTGCGGCCACGCTGGCTGCAACGTGTAGCCTCGTGCATATGGCCGTACGCACTTGGGGTATTTTAGAGATGGATGAATTCCTGCACTCCCACAGATAAGTTAGTGGATGCTGTGTACAACCAATATTGTGTAACAGACTTATTAAAGGCTGGAGAAAGCTTGGGCTTCTATGAACAGGGATGTGGGTAGGTATGTATTGATTTGAATACATCTTTTTTTTGTGTGTATGGGGCATTTTAAACCAGGTTTGTAATTGGCCAAGTAGCCATAAATTGGAAATAACTTCACGCTAGATAAAATGGAAATGTTTTTCCCTGTGAGCAGAGTCAAGCACTAGGCTGCTCAGAGGGGCACTTGCCCCTTCTCTGTCCTTGCAGGGTTTCCAGACCCGTCTGGCTAAAGCCCTGAGCAACCGGCTCTGGTCTCCTCGTCAAGCCTGCTCTGAGCTGGAGCCTGGGCCCAACGTCTCCTGATGTCTCTTCCAGCCAGAATTATCCTCCGGTCCTGTGTGGCCGTTGCTGGAGGGCCAGGCTTGCAGCTGTGGCTCGGCACCCCCCAGAGCACCCACCCACGCGGGTGCTGGCCTGTCCCTGCCTCCCTCCTCGAGCAGCTGGTGCTTTGCTGCTGGCTGATGTCACGCCGCTTGTCTGCTTGAGAGAGCCAGCACTGACGAGGGAGCAGCTCACGTAATGCTGCTGCTGCTGCTGCTGCAGACCAAGGGCGAGTGGAGCAAAGCAGTGACGGGCGGCAAGGGCGTGCTCTGCACTGTGGGCAATGCTGCTGCCAGACAGATTACGGGATCAGGGGATCAAGGAGCGCCACGCTTCCCTCCTGCATCCCCTGCTCCACAGGGCAGGCCAGCAAGGGCAGGCGGCGCCAACCATCATGGTAAAGAGAGGGGAAGGTGGGTGCCCCAGCAGGGCCCTGCGCCCCAAAGAACGGCCTTTGGAGACCAAAGGCACACTCAGATTTTGGATTGTCTGGGGAGAGGGGAGGAAACAAAAGGAAATCTGTCACTGCTGTGGTTGCTTTGTTAGGTCGCTCTTCACCTCGCTGTTTTGCCTTATAGGCGCCAGCTGAACCCTGCTTTCCTCTCCCCACCTGTGCCCATGCCTGCTCGTGCTCTTTGGTGCTCAGCAGTGACCTGCTGGGAGGTGGTGGATGGTGGCATGAAAACGGCTGGCCAGGAGATATGGAGCCAGAGGCAGGAGACCATTCCTTCACTGCACCACTCGCCTCCTGTTCTGGGATGTCGTCAGGCTCAGGCTTTCCCTGGACTCTGGGGGAACTGGAGTCCAGACTGCTTACGTCTGGCACAGCTGAGGTCAGCGTCTAATCCTCTCCTTGGCTAAGTAGCAGACGAAGCTGTTGCCCTCAAACCCTACCCAGCCTGGCTCGGGCAATGTGGTTGTGCTCACGTGACCCTTCAGGTTCTGGTGTGGATTAACACACGGGGATATGATGGGGAAAAATAAATGCAGCCATCTCGTAATCAGGATGGTAATTATTATTATCCACTGACTTGCTTGTAAGAATCTTTCCACTGTAAAAGAGAAAGGGTTGTTCATTGTCGATTTTTCAGCTTTATAATGTTATTAGGAGAGCTGTTGATGTGCTTAGGTGCCTGAAAGGAGGGGAGGCAGCTTTTACCAGGGCTCAGAGGTGCAAGAGCTGCTCTTCAGCTCATTCAGGACTTTTAGGAGGAACTCAGTGTTGGCAGAGCGTGGCTTAGTGGCTCGGGAAGCTGCTGGTGCTGGCCAGGAGCTGAGGGTGCCCCGAGGTGAATGTGATGCCCCGGCTCCCTCCACCGAAGCCACGTGTGGTGCAGTAGCTGAGCTGCATGCCCTGCTACGGGGAATCGTGGTCACCAAGGCCGGTTGTGCCTGGAGACCATGCTGGGCTATGATAAAGGGTAATGGGAGAGGATTGCCTTTGCACCACAGGAGCCCTTGGGCTTTCCTGGGACAGCGAGGCTTTCCCTGCACTCGCACTGGCTCCGTGGTGGCCAGGGAAGCTCCTGGAGGAAGCACCTCTGCCTGTGCTCAGCTCCCACAAGGGTTTGGGCATCCTGGAGACTCGAGCACTGCACACGGCGTCCGGCCGGCCTGAGGGAGACCGGGGCTGCACGGAGCTCAGAGGTACGTGTCGCAGCACGGAGTGAACCAAACGCACCTTTATTGTGCTATCCTTTGTTTCTAACCACAGCTGTTCTTGTAATCAGGTACGCTGACAATTAGAAGTCTATATATGGAAATCTAGCTAAAGAGATGAAGATTGCTTATTGATTATGATGACAAAGTGGGGGGAAAAAAGGAGTAATTCCCTTTGTTCTGCCTTTGCTACCTGAAGCAAGGACCTAGTTAAAATCAGCTAACTATTATCCTACACACCAGAATAATGCTGCTAAAAATGAAACATAAAATTAGGCTGTCATTTTTCTGTCGTGCACTTGAGATTCGAGCTGTCCTTCTGCAAAGCTTTTAATTTCCATTCAAGTACCTTGTGGCATGCGCGTGAAATTGGAGTGGTCACGATGGCTTCCAAACCAGCCCGCCTATTAGGACAGTAGCCTTGGTAGGCAGCGGTAGCACTCATCTGCACAGAAATCCTCAGGGACACAGGAGTGAAATCTGGGCAAATCCTGCTCCTTCTGGGCACCCGCAGTGAGTGCCAGATGGCACGTGCAAGGTCTTACATGGGTGCACAGTTGTTGGTACCGGTCTAGAGCTCTGGCCATGAGTACGGACACCCCAAGTGACCTGTTAAACTTGGTCAGTGCTTTCATCTGAGCTGAGGTGGCTCAGAGTCTTCCTGCTCATATTGGATTTGGTTATTTTGGTCCTGGAGGCATTATTTTCCCTCGTGATTCACAGAGAAGGCGACGCTTCTCCCATCTGCTCAAGTAATGACTGCTTTGGGTGGATCACTTGGCTAAGCTCCACTTGAGACTGGTGGCTTGTTCATTCTAAAGCTTCTTGGGCTTTATCTTAAAGCTATCAGGGTTAAATGGAGAATGAAAAGCTCAGGAAGAGTCTGGAAATGGATTTCAGTGCTAGGCTTAGATATCTTAGCTGGGAAACACACTTGCTGTTGCCTGAGGCACAGCCAACATGCAGCTCCTGTATTTTTCAGACACTCCTCCTGCTTAATGCTAATTTTACTGTAGTTCCTAGTTGTAGCTCTAGCCTGGCCATGCTTTTCCTTCTCAGGTTGGTATTTCTGTACTTCACCTCTCTAGGACCAAAAAACACACACCAAGTGAAGGGAATCCCACGCACGGCGCAGTCTCTGAGCAGGCCCTATGTGGGAGCCTGTGTGCCAGGCAGGCGTCGGCCAGCACTAACAGCAGTGACCATTCCTAGGAGTCGCCATCCCTCTGCTCAGCAAAGCTGACCTGCATTTGCCAACGCATTGACTCCTGCCAGACCAGTGACAAGGACACTGTCACCTGCACTGATGAGTTCAAGCAGCACAGCTGGTATCTGGTGGCACCTGGAAATCTTGAAGAGCAGAAATCTGTCTGTTGTGCAGGAGACACGTTCTGTTATAGTAAAGCTGCCCTGCTTCTAGTAAGGTGATATACATTCCTGTTCAGTTAAAAGTTGTTGTGAGCCTTCATTGCTGCTGACTGTGAGTACTGGCCAGGGTCAAGTCCTTCTTCTTTCCTTCCTTAGATGGTTCTCTTGGGACCTCTGTAGCATTTGCTGGGCTTCTTTCAGCAGAAACCTCCAAGTTAAGCAGCATGGAGATGTATGCAGGATACAGGTATGATGCAGTCTTGGGGCGTTTGCCTTGTTGTCATCTCTAACCTGAGGTGTCTCTGGAAAGGCTACTCACTCCCAGTCTTTCCTGTTTCCTACCCAGGAAGAGATGTCAGAGGTCACCACAGATCACCTTTGTTTTCAGAAATCATCACACACTTGATCTCAGTCTCCCTCAGAGTGCGACGGGCTTGGCTTCTCGCTGGCTTCAAAGCGCTTTCCTTCCAGAGACTGCAATGACTGTGATTGAGAGGCACTGCTGGCTAAAATGACCCCTCCCTCCTTGAAAATACCATTTGGGGCTTTCTCAGTGAGCCTTAAGACTCACCTTAGAGTCAAAAAGCAGTGACATGAATGAAGGGATGAGAAGCATCTCCTCCACCACCAAAGCCGGTCTGAGTCAGAGCCGTCACTTTGGGGACTCCCCTGCCAGCCCCTCGCAAGCCTTTGGTGACTCATCCCCCTCATCCTGCTTTTCACACCTCCACACATCTGCCAGTGTTTTTAGATTTGTGCTCCCGTGAGAACGACAGTTTGTTTATTCAGCAAAGTTGATGTTGCCAGCGCCTTGAAAAGCTCTGGATGATCCTGCCACTGGGTAACAATATTGCTCATTTCCTGAGTTATGTGAAGTCTTTTAAACACTTTGTCCGGAATACTTTACAGAAAGGGATAGAAGTTTCTTTCAATAACTGTAGCTTGAGGAAGAGGAGCTGGAGGTCTGCTGGCATTAGTGGTGCCTGACCTAACTAGAGGGGTTGGCTTTCGACGAGCATTTTTCTGAAGAATCTCACACAGCTCCCTTGGGCCAATGCATGGGAAAGCACCTTGTCAGAAGTAAGGCAATGGGAGCACTGGCTGTTGAATTATAAAGGTATTAGGACATATCCTAGCTGAGCATCTTTTCCTGCCCAGGTTTCATAATTGCATGCTTCCTGTAAACAGAAGTCTGTGGCCCTTACACTTCATCCTTTCCAAGATGGTTGCTAAGTAAGTGTTTTTCAAAAAGCAGGTGCATGTTGGTGGGCTTGTGCATGGCAGATTAAGTGGGAATGAGTCCTGCTAGTAGAGCACAGCAGAGGTTCTTGGTTTCCTGCTATTCCTATCACCTTCTGGTACTACTAAACCAAGGTGCTTCACAGTTGCACTGCTGTGGACTGCGGCACCCAGATAACAGTCCACCTTTGCCATTTCTAGTTCTTTTTTTTCACCAAGCTGAGAGACTAATTCCCTGGTGTTGAGTCTTAGTGTCATTCAGGTCCTGCAGTGCCTGAAATACAGTTCACCTCTGCCAAAACAGGTTGCCTACGGTGGGCTGTGCAAAAGGCTCCTGTGTCCCCCACCAAGCAGCACCTCCAAGGAGCCACCTGCACCTGCAGCATACCAGCGCTGTTTAAGAAGCCTGGACTGATGGTCTTGTTCCTGTTCTCAACAGAGAGTTGTGCACATTGCAGGTAAGACTGCCCAGGCTGTCGCTGGCGGTCAGCAGGGACCTCGAGGGCTATGAGTCGGTGCAGACTGAATGGCTGCCGCCTCTGCTCGTGTTACCAAGTCACGCTGGAGCAGATGGCGGGCGAGATGCTGCCCGTACGGTGCCTGCTCTGTCACTAACAAGATGACCGGTCTTCAGGGTAGATACAGCCTCCATAAAGAATAAATATGCCACCCACTGAGCCAAGTAGCAGTTCCAATAGCCAGAAAATGCCATCAGGAATAAATGTGCAGGTAAATTTTGTCACATAGTCATCTGAATCGGGATGCTGAAAATCCTGTGTGAGACTGTGAGACTTGTCCTGTGAGACTTGACCAGTCTGCTTCTGCTGAACATAGCATTTYTCGCCTTGTGTTAGGACTTCATTACATTTGGTATCATGCGTGTAACTGTCTTTGTCTGACAGACGCCAGTGGCAATACAGGTTAAAAAAAACCCCTGCCCATATGTTATTCCTGTTTTCTCCCTGTGCAGAGATAACCTGTGGGCAGCTACGGGGTACCATGTGAAGCCAGACTTGATGTTAAGCTGAGGAAGAACATATGAAACTTTTCTTTGTATAATTTCCTCCACCTGCCAGCTTTTTCTCTGGAATATATAAAGAACATGAGTTAAACTCAAGTATGGGGCCCAATATCCAAATATTGGACCATTTCATATGGTGCTGTCCGAGTGCACAGCAAAGGCTTTCAGCAGAGTTCCTGACCTGTTGCATAGGGCATGGATGGTTTGTGCACGCTGGGCTTGGATGTCACAGAGCCGATCAGCCCCGGGCCCGGCACCACCAGGAGCACCTCAGCCGCCCTCCCTTTGAGCCTCGTCTGTCTGTGCTCCCGGGGCACGGCTGCCTTCTCTCTGCCTCGGTCGTGTTTCGTGAATCAGCCACTCTGCAGAGATACAATCATGCTAATCCTGTGTCGTTATCTCCCCAAGCATCTGGGATGTGCTGGGCAAATATTTGCAGCAAGAAGGGACCTCAACAGAAAAAGTTCATATTCCACCCTAGGCCTCAAGCTCCCTGTAAACCGAGATAGGTTAAAATCTAGATTCTGCTCTGAGCTCATGTCCCCGTAAAGCTGGAGGCTGTGGGACAGACAGACAGTGCAGGGAGCRGGGCAGGCGTTGCAAGGCAGACGCTACTGTGAGGAGCACGTGGCGAGATCCTCAGCTGATGTGAACAGGGCGCAACCAGCAGAGCTGGGCTGGTCTGCCTTGAGCTGAGCAACAAGTGCTTCAGGGGTAAAGCTATCGAACGAGAGCCATCAGAAAGGCACCCCGTCAAGCGAGTGAGACACTAACCACCGCTTTACCTCCCGAGGCGGGTGTTGGTCTMCCTCGCACACGTACACACTCTTTCACAACAGGCTGCTGCCGCGCCGTTTGCTTGACCTCTCTGCTCCTCTCTGCTGGGTCTGCAAGGGACCACTACAAGGAGCCTTCCTCCACCTGCCCCTTCTGCAAAGGGAGGAGACAGCCCAGCTCCAAGCGATCCCAAGCACGTCAGGAACCCAGTGCTCTGCACACGYTGCGCACAGCTGTGTTCCCTGTCCTGGCTCCGCTATCCACACCGGTGTGGGGAGCGTATGGAGCCTGTCACGTGCCTGGGCAATGGGTGAAGGCCGTTGTAACCCGCACCCTAGCAGAGAGCTCCATGTGCTGCTTGCCACGGCAGCAAGGTGCCAGCTGTGAGCATCACCCTCCTGCCAAGGACCCATACACACTGCCAACACAGAGCCTGCATCTTCCCCAAGCGCCCTGCGAGCTCCTGCGTCCTCCCCAAGCACCCCACAAGTTCCCGCGTCCCCCGCAGACACCGCACCCCTTATGGGCAGCCAGAGGGAAAGCTGAGGCGGCCTGGGAAGTTGTAGCTTGTGAGGATTCTTGACACTAAAATCACACTCCAAAAGATGCTTTTGATGCCCACGTTACAGCCGTGTGAGCGCTTTCCTGCAAGAAGCGCTCAGAGTGCCCATAAGGCTGGTCGGTGGYGGCAGGAGGCTGCTGGGCACTGGGCGCGCGGAGGGCAGGGCCACGAGCTGGGGGCACGGCCGTGGTGCCGCGGGGCACGCGTCAGACAGGCAGCTCYGGCGCTGGCGAGGAGCAGCAGGGAGTGCAAGAGTGGAACAGGCTGCTCCGTTCACATTCTCCTCTCAGCGCTGATTTTCCAGGGACATTTCTGTGCCCTGCAGGCCTTTTTCTCTGGACTCTCCAGAAAATGAGGAGCACAAAGTGCAACCCTCACAGTGCAACTGAGATCTCTACCTGCTGCTGCTTTTTCGACCCCCTTTTTCCTCTGTGGAGAAGGTCTGTGGAGAGGCTGAGTGGTTTCGAAAGGGCACTTAGCAAGCCAAATCGTTACCCTCCTAGAACATGGTACTCTCTTCTGATCACCACAAACACCCGTGGTCAGTATGYGATGTTTGGGGATGCGAAAGAGGGCAGAGAATCGGGACTGTGGCTTCCAAGCGTGGCTACCTGTGTTTCAGAGAAAGGTTTACTGAGCAGAACCGAGGAAGTGCAGTTTGCTCTGGAAAGCTCCTTATGTGCTCTTTGCTTTGTGAAGCCTTCAGAGCCCCCTGTGCCGGACAGGACACGGGCTGGGATCTGTGTTTGCTCATGGCCTTTGCCCGCTCGTCTGCTGGTTGTGCTATAYAGAAGGTGGGCTCTCTGGGGCGGGCGCTGTCTGTGAAGAGAATTACTCGAATGCAATGTCGAACAGAGATGTTCTTTTTTATATTTTTACTAACTTTCACAAGGGAATGCTTGTCTTCTCATGATATAAGGGGGTGGACAGCTTTTGCATATGAAAGAAACCTCTTGCTTTTTTCTCTCCAGATTGCCTCTGYGCTTGCTCTTAGAAGTGTCTGATCACCCAGGCTGCAGGTTCTCAGCAGCTCCAGCCCCTTTATTTCCACCAGCGATCCGCCACGCTGGGGTTTTCCACAGCAGGGCAGTACCATTCCTGAGGCATGCCCAACTCCTGAGATTTCCCGGGAGTGAGACGCACAGTGATCTCATTATCTTGCAGACTCAGGGCCTGCATCCACTGCATTTTCTTGATGAGACACCAGTTAGAGAAAAGAAACAAAATTCTCCACCAGGGTGACTGCTATTTGCCTGGCCCACCTAACAGGAGGAAATCTGGGGTGCTCTCAGTACTGATGGGTCTCAGTATTGTCCCTGTAAGCTCATGCAGCTGGGCACGCAGGCTCAAACCTTTCTCCACGCTTGCAAACTAGTAAAAGCTCCAGCTCTGGAGGATGCATGTCGTGTGTTTTGGAGGCTTTGTGCACACACTTCCAAACGGCTCTTGGGGAGGAAGGGCTGGCCCTGGCGGCCGTTGTCTCACCAAACGCCCCTGCTTTGAGGGAGCTGTCCCTGTGCTTTCCCGCAGGCAGCTCCCGCTCGCCGCTGCTCAGGCTAAGAATAGATCATCTTCATCTCGATGGCTGTGGAAGCAGCGTGGACCAGAGCAGCATATCTCGGTAATGGGCAGGCCAGACTTGCTCTCGGTTGGGCAGGTGTCTGTGCAGGAACTTGAAAGCTAATGGTGCATTGGGGACACTGTGGCACATATGAAGCACTGTAACAAGGCACGATGGCTGAAGAACTGCTCACAGCGTTATCTCTGGTTCCCTTATCTTGGAGTAGGAGGCAATTTCAAGTGAGACTTCACAGGGATTCGCTGCGAGCCGAGCTCTGCTGGATATTGTTACTAGCATCCACGGGCACTGGCTGGAGAATATGCTCAGAATATTTTTGAACGACTTGCTTGCCAGGAAGGACTGAAAGCACCTAGAGTGAGGGCTTGAGTTCAAAATGATCTGGACTAACTGGGGAAACAGCCTAGAGGGGAATTCAATAATGACAAAGATTAAAAGTTACATTTAGGAATGTACAAACATAAAGGTGGCAGAAGCACTGCAAAATAAGACCTGGAGGCTACAGAGAGGCCATCAGAGAAATACATTTCATGGGAATGATGCTGTGGAAGTTGTTCTCCCTGTCTACTTGGCTGGAGACAAGAACATAGCAGGTCAGTTTGTGTGAAGGAGAACTTATGCCAGGTACTAAGACGACAATTTCCAATGCCATGGAAGTAATGCAGCCCAGCTGGCTGCCAGAGGAGGCTGCGGGATCCCAGCCATAGGGGCTGAAGAACAGCATAGGCAGAGACCTGTCCTGGGAGGCCTCCACGGGCCGACAGCAACCCCAGAGCAGGTAATTGAGGTGAGCCCTGGTCCCCACAGCCCTGCGTGTCCTTCAGCCTGTGCAACCTCAGCGGTGCCTGATCTGCCTGGCCCAGAGCTGGTCCTACCTCTAYAGAGAAGACTCATCCTTAGGTTATTGTTAACACTCATTTGAGAGACTCTGCCTTTGCTCCTCACACAGCTACTAGTGCCCGTGRGCAGCACAAAGGAAGAGGTTTTTGTGCTGCACGTGTCATGTGGCAGTTGCGCAAACTTGCCGACTCCTTCCCTTTGGGAAAAAAAGGCAGTGAAAGGACGTTTCAGCCACCATGGATGCTGCAGAAACGGAGGGAAGGTGGCTGTCTCCCTGACATACGTTAAGGAGAAACAAAAGAGCACTGACCGGGCTCTGGGATAATAATGTAAGAGGATTGGATTTGAAGCACTCATGAACACTTTGAACAACAGCTAGATTTCTGCTAAAACCAAGATTATTTCAGAAAGTTGCCAAGCAACACAGAGGCCATATATTGTAAAAACTCTATAATCCGGACACCAGCTTCTTAAAAAAATGAAAACAGGATGGAAGGCCAGATCAGGGAAATGCCTTTCCTGAGCCTGTACAGGGTGCCCTGTCCCTCTGCTCCTTTCACAGACACGTCCTCACTATTCCTCCCTTACTTCATTTTTCTGCACTGGGACAAATGAACAGAACAATACGGTCAAACAGACAACAAAAGGAGACAAGAAGTGGCCATGACATGACAGGGCTGCAGGAAGTGTGGGAATGCCAGTGGTGCYGGGCAGTAGCAATACCACCGAAATCTGAGCATGTCCAGATGGATCTTGATAATGCACAGCAAGGCAGCTCCGCTTCGCACCGTTCGCATCTCCTTGCCAAAAGGAGCAAAGGTATTTTCTGTAATGCTCGGGAAAGACGAATGGAACAAGAAAGAGGTAGATACAATGCTGTACTTTCTATCATTATTCGTGATTTTTGATTCTACCTTCTTCTTTTGGGGAATTACAGAATGAAAGGCTTTAAAATCTCTGCCCAGCACAAGGGTATAAATGTTGGGGTTGTGCACACAGTCTGTGTGTGTGACGGATGGCCACAGCCCTCTACCAAACTTCTCCTCTGGGTCTTCTCCAAGAAGCCCTAGCAGCCCTTTCCTTTACAGTGTTTCTTGATGTCACTGTGAATGCCAAGTAATAACTTGGAAACTTCCACTTTTGAAACTCTCTCATAAAAARGTGTGTTAAACTTTTTCTGTCTTCTACATACACATTGTTGGAAAAGWTCTTAGGCCCTCAGCCCAGGTTAATCTTGGGACAAGTGCACTTTAAACGGCGCACTGTTGTCTAGCAACTACACTATAAACAGCCCTCCGTTTGTGTCCTGCGGGTAATCACTGATTTCTCGGGGATTAAAGCTTAAGTAACTCTCCAATTTAGGTACGTGCATCAGGCCACGGCGTATTATGGCAGATTACTCCTGCTAGCACAGAGCTTGCTTAACCATTTTGAATCAAAGCAGAAGCCCAAGGGCTGCAGTGTTATGGCCACAAAAACAAGCACTAGCTTGGTGAATAATTAATATTTGGAGTGGCGATGTGGAGCATTTTATCGGCAGGCTCAAAMCCACGTGTGTCCCGTGGAAGGGTGGGTGGCAGGCGGGTATCACGTTGGAAGATCTCGCCTAGGCTGTTCCTGCGCTGTTGCAGACACCCCTATCCGGGCGCTGCCGGTGCCACCTGCCACATGCACCTGCCTCCATGGGCGCCGTCTGCCCACGACGCTGCAGATGGGGTGGCAGTCCCCAGGCGCCGCAGGGGACCCCTTCCCTCGTGGGGCTCCCTGTGCACAGGCTGTCTTCAGTGGCCAACTGCTGGGTGGTGGGTGACCAGGCTGGCCCAGAGCAGGCCATGTGGAGAGAGCAGCGGCTTAGCTGGCTTTAAATGCAATTAAAAAAGTAAATTYTCTAGGTTTAGAATAAATCTCCAAGTCGGTGGGATTAGAGTGAAAGAAATACAGGTCTGTGGGTGTGTAACGCTACTTTTCTCTTGGGAAACGGCGGTTTAACTGAAGGAGTTATGTTCGGGAAGGAAAATTTGTCTTTAAAACGTCACATTTTAAAGAGAAGAWGATGGATGTGATCTGCAAAGCCCAACTCACAGTGGGGTTCCCCAGTGCCTCCCCCACCCTGAGGAGCCCCCTTGTGAGGGCTTGAACGCGCCTCAGGGAGCAGCTGAAGCCTCCCCGGTGCCCTCAGCCRCTCAGGCTCTCCAGGCGTTGAACACTGTCAGGAGGCTGCAGTGGCGTTGCAGAGGTGTTGCAGAGGCGTTGAACCTAGTCAGGAGGCTGCAGGTGCGACGCACTCAGTCTGCCCAAGTCTGCAGGAGTGGGTAGACTGCTGCTGCTGCCCCCATCCTCCCCAGMACAGCAGAGCTGGGCCCAAGGGGGTCGGGATCCAGCCTCGAGGTCTTGGTGGTGGCGGGGAGATTTCACACCCTGCATCCTTTCTTGGGTATTTTAAAGGAGCGTTTGCGAGAGGACGCAGGCATCCAGRAGGCTCGCACTGCCTCCAGGAGAGAGGAGCTGCCACAGCTTGCTCTGTGCGGCTCTGCACCAACAGCGTGCCCCAGCGCGGCTTGTTTGAGATTTTTCTTCTTGTCTCCGGAGGATCTCTCCACTGTCCTGTCCTCTGGGCTCAAATCTCCAAAAGCWTCTCACGAGTATCTGTGGTTTCTTTCATCTCACTTATCTCTCCTGCARGAGCTGGATCTGTTATGGTTAATATTTCTTGTGCAACACATCCCATAAAGTGATTTCATTAGGTTATACACTTGGTGCAACAACAACTAGATTCCCTATATGCTTTGCATTTGTATTAACAGAAAATAGAGTCTTATCCATAATATATAGAGAGAGAGGGATTCCATTTCAAGTCCCAGGCTCCACAGGTTTCAGTAGACTCTAGACAAGATAGAAGAGTACGGGCAATGTCTTGGCCCTGTTGAATTTAATGGCGAGATTCCTGCCAAACTGAACTTAGCAAACGAGCAATCCAAAGCCTGCTATGGCTCCTGAAAATCTGTCTGTTGTTCTCAGCTAGCGCTGCATCAAACAATGTAAATCAAATATTGTGTATTTGAGTAAGACAGAGGGAAAAGGCTCTGCAATTACAATGCGAACCCATTTATGTCTTTAAAACTAAAGGAATTTTTTCATATAAAGAAAAACAACGCTTGAAAATTATTAGCTACTGTAAGGGTGACATTGTGGACTGTGTCAGCGATTGAGAAATGATCATTTTAAAAGCCAACAACCTTGACAGCGTCCTTTTGAGATTATTATTTGTTAATAGTGTACAYTAGGAAATTTGGAATCAAGCAATCATAAAGAGTGCAATTAAGCACATAATCACAGATATTTTAGACATCTGCCTACTTTTAGACTCCATAGCATTTTTTTGCATCTCACACCCTGCAGCCTAGTGTCTTCAATTAATCTATCATGACCATCTGTGTTGTAATTTTTGCTGCTCAGCTTGCCTCTCTACATCTGTTTTTTGGCTGCATATTTCGTGACGCTTCATCATTTTCTCTGCTAGTGATAAAAATGTGGAACTAATATTTACTCAGTTAAGTYGCTTGGTTAAGCTAACCAGCAATTCAACAGAAAAACTATAGCTCATTTAAAGAACTCTTTATAATGATGAACAGAAAGGCAGAAAAGAAGCAACATTTTTTTAATAAGCCTATTGGATTTTCTGATGCATCTGCTGCACAGTGGTAAAAATGTCACTGGTTCTGCCAGCTGATGCGGTCCATGCCCCGAGACCCGGCTTAGGGGCTGTCCCAGTGAGAAGGGGACATGCCCTGGCTGGGAAGTTACTGCGCTCTGAGCGGCCTCCACGAGCACAGACGTTTCTGAGGGCCACAGCTGACTACAGTGGGTAGAGCAGGGSTGACGGTGCTCTGCAGCACAGGGGACCGCTGTACATCCAGGCCCCGCTGCTTGCTGCACGCTCTCGGCAGCAACGGGCAGCTCCTGCGGGCAGCACCGCGTGGGCAGCACGTGCAGCAGAGAAGGGGTTGCGCCTACCGGCCTCTCGGTGACATGGAGCTTGGTGCTGGACGCTCCTCACGGGCAGTTCACGCCACCTCTCTACAGCAAAGCAAACACTGTCTAGTGCTTCRCCAGCATCCTCTGAAATGTCCGAGTTTTGGGACTCAGTGCCACCAAAACTCCCTGCCCACGGGACAGGCCTTTCTTCTGAAGSCACAGCTCCACCTACGTAAGTTCTTCCTGTTACTGTAGCTAATATTTMTTTCCAGAGATCTCCATCCATTCCTGGCACTTCCGAGTCTCATAATTCTGTTTTCTGGGACTTCAGGATCTCTAGGTTTAGTTAACCATAGCACCTATTTMATTTTCTCCTCAAAGACTAGCCCCAGCATCTGACCAGACACAACAACTCAGGAGCTGGTACAAGGCGAGAGGAGAAGGGCAGTTCACTTCAGAGCTGCCCTTGCAAGAACACTATAGTGCACTTATCAAAAGACAAGCCTCCCTTGTGGAGTATTGGGCCCTCTGTCTCCTCGTCTAACAGGTTTTCCTGATGTTCTTCATCCAGCTCCATCCTGGGGCRCAACATTCAAGTATCTACCTCTTGCAGTGACCCAGAGCACAGCAGAGCATTTGCTGAGCTGATCTGTTTTAGCCCTCTGGATCAGTGGCTCTGACGGGATGCTTCTTGGGTGCGGTGGTAGCCCAGGGCAGCTCTCGCATTGATCCTGGTTATTAAAGCATCGGCAGACACACGCTGCCCAGTCCCACAGCTTGTGCGTGTCTGCATTCATGGCAGCACCCAAAACCAGCRCGCGGCGGGGAGAAGAGGCAGCCCCACAGGGAGGGGGAGGAAGAGAGCCAGCGCGAGAGCCACGGCAGCGCTGTGGCTGCTCCCCAAGGGAGCCTCAGCCACGGGGCGCCTGGGGACCGCTGCCAAAGGCCGCAGGAACTCCTCTCTTCCCTCGCCCTGTGCTCGACRTGGGTGGGCTGGCTGGGTTTGAGGTGAACAGCAAGAGGAGGATCTTGCAGTAAAGGAAAAACAGCCTTGCTGGGGAAAAACCAGCACCACAAAAAGAAAAAGGAAAAAAAGGGCAATTAGCTATGAACGTGGCACATTTCCAAGCCAGGTTGTAAGCCTTTGAGAATAGCAGCGCTCCCTCTGTAAGCCCCATTACTCATTGATACACTTTGGTGAATTAACCCAAAACAGCAGGCCCACGACAACCCTACCACAAATACTTGCTTTCTGTCAGTGATTAAGTGAGGTTATTTGCTTGTGCTTGGGCCCATGCAGAAAACAGTGACCAGATAGTTACTACTGACTGAAGAAGCCCATCTCCAGTACCAGGGCCAGAGGCCGATGAGTTTGATACTGGAGTATGAGGGTGATACCATGGGTGACTCAGTGAGTCAGGGCAGATGGGATAAATGATGGAAAATAACAAGCCTGGATGAGCAGTACTGCAACTCACACTGTGGTGAAACTTGCTCAAGACTGTCACGGTAGATTTGTGAAAAAAATACTGCTAAATGAAGCTTTGCTCCATCTATGTGACCAGAGCAGTGCCACTGAGCAACTGATGATGTGACTTTGGTGAGCACAGTCGTTTCAGTACAACAATSTAAGAACCCCGGTATTCAACCACTGAATTATGTATAGGGGAGATGCCTGATTTTTCTGCTCTGAAGCATGTGTATTTCCGAAGAAATGCTCCTGAAGATGTTCCCCRCTCATTGGTTTTTGTGATTCATGGCAGGAATTTCCCAGGAATCCACTGTGCTTAAAATGTTACAACTGATTTGCATGGTACCTAAGCATTTCCAAGGCTGAGGTTCTTCTTCCACAGTAGTCATGAGTTGATGAGTTCTGAAATGGGTTTTAATGAATAAAAAATATAAAAWTTCTTAGCCATTTGTTATAGCTTTTAATTAAAGCCTACAGTGAGCAGAGCACACACAGAATGTTATAGGTTTCTGTAAAGTGGGGAGTCTGCTGGACCGGCATGGAAAGTTGAAGACAGATAGATAATTATCCATAAATATTTAGAGCAGGAAATGCTTCCAAACTCTTTGTTAGTCAACTTCTTTGATCTAATCATAAACTAGTCCTTTAAAACAAAAGCCTTCCCCATACATTTTAATTTCAACTGCAGTGGGCATCTTGTAGCGTCTGTGATGGTTCGGCTGGTCCATTTGGAAATTCTGCTTCCTCTTTCCCCCCGTTTTGACTTCTGCAGGCAGGGCACAGACATAAACGGACCGAATCCCCGCGGCCGCCCCTCAGCACGTGATTTCTGTACAGACACGGCAGCTCCGGAAGCGTGGCCGGGCCCCAGTGGGGCTGTCGAGGCTGGGCCTGGCTTCACACACCCGTTCCCAGCGCTTGGCCCCRGCCGGCGCCSCTCGCTCCCCTCGGGCTCYGCACAGCTCCTGCACGCGTATGGAGCAGGACGGGCTTCTGCTCCCTGTGCTCCCCGCTTCCCCTCGGGATGCAGCCCCAGCAGTTTGCGGGTGGACACAGGGGCCCTCCGACTCCTCTCGACTGGCCTCTCACCAGAGGCTCCCGCTCAGTACGCCCCAGACCTACCCCTCCTGTTCCCCCTTGCCCATCGCGCGCCCCGACCGCGCCGCACGTTCCCTGCAGCCCCGCTGCCCGCCCGCGCCTGCCTCGTCCCCTAAGCCAATAAAAGCTCCGTGCCTCGTGGCTCCATAAATAAATAAATAAATAAATAAATAAATCCGCGGTTAAATCCCTGCGCTCCCTGCGAGGACGGCGGGCCCCGCGCGGCAGCGCTCAGCCCTGCGCGCCGCTGGTGAGTCCCGCGCTAACGGCGGCTCCGAGCGCCGCCCGGCCCGGGAGGGTCGCGGGCCGCGGGGCCGCGCGGTCGCCGTGGTAACGGCGGCGGG
>PTEX01000013.1:5560036-5608158 GCA_003342815.1 Eudromia elegans
CCCGGGTAAGGCGGCGGGCGGCGGTGCCGGGCGGGGCGGGGCAGGCTGGCCGCCAACGGCCGCTAACGGCCGCCCGCGCCGGGGTAACGGCTCTGCGGAGCCGCGTCGCGGGACTGCGCTGGGGTTAAACACACGCCGAAGTGCGGCCAAGTCCCGGGCGGCCCCTTCTCGGCGGCGGGCTGCGCGTTAGAGCGCGGGCGAGCGCAGCCGTGCCCCTGTGAGCGCCGGCCGCCGCGCTCATCCGTCCYCAGCGCGGGCTGGAGCCGGCCCGGAGGGTTCGGCGCGCCGCCGGGCGCCTCCCCGCTGTCCCGGCCGCCGAGCGGGCAGGGGCACGAAGCGGGCAGGAAAGGGCGCGTTGCGCAGCCTGTCCCCGCTCTGACACCGGCCCCGCCGGGAGTCCGGGGTCTGGGCAGGCTCGGCGCGGTGCCGCTGGGGCCCGTCGGGTGGCTCCGGGTCTGCCCCGCGGGCTGCCGCCCGCCAGGGTGTGCGGGGAGCCGCCGCCCCGCGGCCGCSCGGCCGCCGCTCGCGGGCGTCGCAGGCGGGAGGCGCGAGGTTTCCCGCGGCTCTGCCGCTTGCTGCCGGTGCTGAGCGTCACCTCTGTGCCCGGAAACTTAGGGTTTCCTACGGTAAGTGCAGCAGCCTTCCTAGGAGCCCTGATTTAAAACGATGTGGGTTTTCAGACAAATTCTGCCACAAGGACCAAACTTCGACGGTAATCCGGTAYGAGCAGAAAGCCTGTGTAGGTTAGTGGTGCTGCTGTGGGCTAAGCCCGAGTGGGACTCAGGCTCTCCAGCAAATACTCTTTCCAACCGATACTGTAGCCAGATTAATCACTGAACAGAAATACACAGGCATCAGTTAAAATGGATTCTCATCTTTTGTGTTAAAGACCTGCAGGAGGTGCTTATTGTTACTTTACGGTAAGCTTTAGTAGCTGGAAAGCTCTGTGCCTCCTCTATTGCTTGTGGTCTCTCGCTTATGTGACCGGTGAGAAATACTTTGGGTCCCTCTGTACTGCTGAAAACGTGACTGTGCCATCTGCAGAGATCAGACTCTTGGATCAGGTATCGGAGGTGTGTTTGATGGACCACCACAGCAAGGTCTGAGCCACGTCTGGGCGAAACACCAGGGCACATCAGTGTGCATTTAGCTTCCTGGCTTTGGTAGGTTTAAGTAACAGTGTAGTGTAACTCTTATACAATATTTTTATGGTTCGTATTAAACATATTTATTGTTTAAAACATGAGTGGGAATTTGGCAAAGAAATAGTCCTGGTGCTCRGCAGATGGAACTTACTTGCTCTGGTAAGTAGGCAACTGTAAAATGCTACTATGCTCCTCCGTAAGCAGATTTGCAAAACACCCACCCCTTTGCTACTGCAGATACCAYGAAGATTATCTTCTGTAGAGAGTCTAAGCCATAACGGGGGCTTTAGGCTCTTGGGCTGCTCCTTCACTTTTCCTTCAAGATCTGTAGGCTGCGTTTTTACCTGGAATTAATCAACATAGCTCATTTATTTATTTATTCAGTGAAGGGTATCTGCTTTATGTTAGTCCAGCTGCACAGAAGATCCCGAGGCTGCACTCGTTTCTATCAGTTACCCTTTCTGCTTGTGTTGTTGTTTTCATTGGTCATTTAAAAATAGCTCTCTCACCAACAYCTGAGTGCAGTCAGGCCAAGGACTTGTTTCTTGTGCCTTCTTGCAATCTAAGTACAGATGTGAAATGCACTGGAGATACTTTCTTTTTTTTTTTTTCCCTAAAAGATTGATACTCAAAGAAGATATTAGAAACTACACAAATGTAGGGGAAGTCAGAGCAACATTTTACTTGTATTTTCAATTTTKAAGAGCTTCATTACAAAGAAATATTTTTTTTCAGAACTATTAACTGTAGAAAATGTGACCTGACTGTATGCAGTGGTAGTTACAAAAGGCCACYCAGATGCTCCTTTGGTAGAGATGGTATCACTGATTTGTGTTTCATCTTGCAGCACTTCCTGCAGCCAGACACACTCTGGCTGCTCTTGCTATGCTACCCAAAAGGCGTGGTGGCTGAGTGACTCGCAACTGTGGCAAACACAGCGAAGAGCCAGCCCGTCTCTGTAGCGACGGGAGTGGAGAGTGTAGCAGAGAGGAGATGGTACCGAGTGCGTACACTGGACTGCCCGCGGGCTGGCAGCCTGCGYCTCAGCTCGCAGAGCTGCCCTCACTCCTTCACAGGCTCCCGCAGCGGCACAAGCCGTGAGCCTGCCCTAGGCAAAGGCCGGGGCCAGTGCTCCCTGGGCRAGCGCCTCCTCCGGCACTGAGCCTCTGCCCCTTAGCACTCCATGGGCACTGCTGCCGCCTCCCTTTGTCACCCTCTGACACCAGCAGCTGTGAAGACCTGGCAGTAAATAAGGCTTCATCTGAAGCACCGCCTTGATCCTCCCTGTTTCTGCTGTTYGAAACTCCCTGCTACTTGAAACTGGGTCATATCTGTGGATATATGTGAATCGCTGTAAAAATTCTTTGTTCACAAATAGCTCTTGTGTCCTTCAAAACAGTTCCTATGCTCCTAAAGTGGAATACAATCTCTGATGTGGTCTAAAAGCAGACCCCGAGTGTCCACAAKAACACCCTCGATTTGGCAGTGGGGCTGAGGAGAGCCGTTGCATTACTATCAGGGTATTTGCATGGCTTTTAAGAATGCTTTTTGGCATTAATTGTCACCCAGGTTAGGTGTGGGCTCTCAATCTGAGGGCAGAATTTCCCCAGGAGATTACAGTAGCCCAGCAAGCAATGGTAAACTCGGTAGCCTTCCACATTGCTAAACAGTAAATGAGACTCCAGCCGGAAGGGAAGCGGTATTCYTGGAGTCTTGGGAAAGCAAACCTCTGCATACAGGGAATAACGCTAACGAGCCATGCAGAGAGGCGGTGGAGAACAGGGAGCAAGGGCTCCATTGCAAGGTTGTGATGGGTTATATAAATAAAACCAGGAAGGTKCTGACAGCAGTTTCTTAATTAGAACTGTGCTAAGATTCTTTGTTTGGAACAGAATTAAAACATCTTTGTCACAAGAAGAACAGAATTCAGGGTTCCTCCGGGACGCGGTCACTGCTTACTTCGGTGTAGCCAGCAGCACAGCCCTGGCAACACACATCAAGTGCAGGAAGCCTGGATGCATCAGTCACATACAGACTTCTGAGGGGGGAGTAGCCAAACCGGCTTCAGTCTACCACTAAGGTGCAGTGCAGAAAGATGATTAGATAGCCTTTACTGTCCAGAGGACACTGGGTTTCTGCCTCTTGARTGATGCAATCCGAACTTCACCAAAAAGGAAAATAAAAACTGAGTCATTATTTTCATATGACCCACAGTGTCACATCTTCCATTTTTCCTGTGACTCCTTTAAAAATGTATGAGATTACCTGCACAATTTGGGGATGAAGCTTATTCTACTTCTTTTAGAAATTATCTTCTTTGTTTGTTATGCTCTAATCTGGCAGGTGTGGGAAAAAAGTTGAGCGGGTCTCCTGCATGAACAAACTGCATCTTTCTGCTGCTAGTAGTAAGAACCCACCACCCACAGGATGGGAGAGGAGGTATTTCTGAGCTCTTCAGCCCAGTTTGTCACCATGCTTTGCCTGTCTGACAGTGGATTTCCTGGGACTCTATAGCCAACAGAAATGAGTGACAGTGTTTCCATTGACGTCACTGGACTTTGGATTAGTCTCCTGCTTGTCCAAGCCCTCAAGACTTTTCTCCCTCCACCCTGGCACAGCTGACATGCCCCCAGGACTACTGTAAATCGGTAATGACTATCACGAGCAGTCTTGAATTAGCAGGCTGATAAGAGAAAGGCAAACTACAGGAGATCTGACAGAGAACATACATTTATAGAGGGTCAAGTTTCACATATGCAGATCCCACTCTGTGCCTATTCCTTTCCAGTCCTGGAGGGCTCTGGAAGCTGTGAGAAGAATCAATGGAAAGAGAATTCTTCATTCTTGGAAATTCAGTTCCCACAGGGGAAGCAGGTGTTGCTAATGGCTCATGGCTGGTTAGAAAGCAGCCCTGATATAACAAGTCTTAGCAAACAGTGATCCTGCCCACAAGAGTCTCAAGGAGACTGATGTCTGTCCAGTTACAYCAACAGCCTCCAGTTGGCCAAACAATAGTCGAAGAGTAAGTTACAGAAAATATTCCCTTTGGTAGTAAAAGAGCTAGGAAAGGTTGTAATCCTGTTTCGAGAAGGGAAGAAACTGAGGCCTTGACACTCCTGATGACTCCTTTGTGCAGCTTCTGGAGCAAGAAGTGGAAAACACAGGGGAAAATATGGGCAAAGCTAAAGGGGAGAGGTGGAAGAAGTGGGGTAGGGGTGCAGAGCATGAGGTGARAAAAGAATGGAGCAAAGTTCTAGAGGAAGCGAGAGGTAGAGAAAGGCAGGACATGCTGGCAATGACGAGAAATAAAATTTGGAAAGAGCAAAAAGTTTCTTTGTAACTACAGCTAAAAGAAAACTTTTATTTGAGAAAGTCTCAGGGGTACTTACTAACAATTGCTCAAAAATGAAGGAAATCCCCAGAGACTGTGTGTGAGAGCAGCCCAAATTCCAGACTTCAATGTAGCTGCCAAAAAGCCTGCCTAAAACCCCAGGAGATGGTTGTCACCTTGCAGTCAACAGCGTGAAGGGAAGGCTTCACACAGAGAACAACACAGAAATCTTGAAACTTRGAATGCTTCTGGATGAGAAGCTGCAATAAATGACTCTAAAATTTTGCTCGAATAACCCCTGACTAGTTCATCAACTGGATTAAAACCAGCTGGATTAAATGCAGCTCCCAGGAAAACCTGTTATAAAGGATCAGAAAAGGGCCAACTATACAGGACAAATATMTTTCTTTTGATAATGTTACCACAACTGCTTGCGAAGTATACTTTTGTCCTTTTCCTCAATAAGAAGGTAATTCCAAGCCCTTTTCCTCTTCTTAGTTGGCCACATCTTGCTGATAGTCTTTTACCTCTCCCCTGACAGGGGAGCCATTTCAAGGCATTCCAGGCTTAGCCTGCCTKTGAGCTCTAAATTGAAAACAGCAGCTACAATTAGTGGAGGCCACAGTACCTCCTTCAGGCTGCAGGGCCCTGTGTTGCACAGAGTGGTGGCTTTCAATCCTGCTAAATGGAGATGGCTGGCTTCCAGCTCTTGGAAAGAGATGATGGATGAGGGATGGGGAAGGAAACAATCTCATATGAATAAGGCTTCCATAGCTAATGGCAGCCAGCACAAGCTGCCACTGTGCATAGAAAGCTTGGATAAGTTTTTCCTTCATTTGAGAACAGGCCACTCCAGTGGCAGGTAAGATGCTTTCTTTGCTTCATGCTCTTCCCATTTGGAAGTGTCTGTTAATGTATTAGAGAAAAATGCAGGGTCTATTCAGGGTCAGGGCTATCCATGTTCCTTTTGCTAAGGCAAGTGAGCCCGTGTTTAATGAAAGGTCCCTGTTAGTGCCAGCCTTGGGCTCAGCAGGCCTTGCACTGAAGATATCTGAAATATTTTCTAACTGCTTGCCCTCTGCAGGACTGCCTTGGCAGCCAGTGTGAGTGCTAGGCAGGAGGGTCCTCCCTGCCCAGAAGAGCTGGCTTGGAGGTGAGACTGCGAGATGAAACAGAAAGGCAGTAAGAAGAGCCCAGGACCACATGAGAGCCAGAGTGGATCAAGCCAGAGCCCAGGCTTCCTCCTTGCTCTGTTTCCCAGTTCTGACCACTAAATTACTCCCTTATCCCTCTCCCAGTGCAACAGCTGGTGAGCTAGGAGTAGTTGGGAGGAGGCAGAAGTCTCAGGTTCATAGCTGGTCTTTTTTATACTGACTTATCCCTGGCTCACTCCACTGAGGTTAAACCAGTGTGAGACCAGGTCCCAGCCAGAATAAAAGTGAGTAAGGTAACCCTTTGTCTGGCAAAATACCACAGGGAAAAGGGCACACTCAGCCTCATGAGGTGAAGGTATGGATGAAAATAGCAAAAGCTGATGATAAATTGCTCTTCTTACATGAGCTAAAAACAGATGTAAAGCTTTTAAACCTTTTTGTGGTCTCTGCTGCTCACTTGCTAGCAGGGGGCTCACCTATAGCAAACATGGTTGGTAAAACACAGAAGGAGGCCTTTGGTTTTGAGGATCTTCATCCTTAAAAATCTGTACTGCAGAGCAGAGGCTGGCACATAACAAGATCCTGTACGTTTTATGTCAGTGAGATTGCAGCAATCCCAGCCTGTGTTCGCTCCYATGTCCTGGGCAAGCAAGCGAGCAGCCAGAGTGCTGTGATGATGTGCGAGCAGGGGCTGGCTGGTAGCTGGGGCTTCCCAGGGATGAAAACAATGAAAGCACCTGCTGCTGCTCCTGCAGATGTTACATAGGATCAGAATGGCTTCCAGCAGCTGCTGACTACGGCTAGTATTGTAAGAGCAATCGCAGCTGGTGCTCAAGGCCAAACCCCAGTTGCTAGACGGATCCCTCAGGTGCGAGCACTGTAAACTAGCATAGGCATTACTGTTCGCTTCTAGGGGAACAACAGATTTGGCAGGTATGGGGGGAGAATATTGTTGTCTGAACTGTGCTCATCGTGGCAATGATGTTTTCTCTCTCCCCCACCCCAAATCCCGCTCAAGAACGCAGGGCACTATGTCACTGGCATCTTGGTTCAAGTGGAATGAGCCCCCAAACCGCATTTCCCAGAGGAACCCCTCAGAGATGGTGGCTGAGACGCTAATGATGGAGYTGAGTTGGCAGATGAAGCAGGCTGAGAAGCAGCAGCGAGAGCGGGAGAATGAGTATCGCAAGATCAAGACTGGGGTGGACTATGGCTGGCTGGTCACCTACCCAAAGCAGAGCTACGATATCAGCCCTGGGGAACGGCTGCAGCTGGAAGATATGTGCAGCAAAATCCATCCATCCTACTGCGGGCCTGTGATACTAAGGTACAGTAAAAGATCTGGTGATATGTGCTCTTGCTTTCCCTCTCTCCCCTTGCGGTGTGCAAGGAGGGAGTGTGAGCTTCTTAGAACACAGAACTGAGACTTGGCACAAATCACATAGTGACAACACCTTTCTGGAAGAGAGATCTAATGCTTCACATGGTATCACTTCTGCTTTATGTTTCTGACCAGCCTGAGAAACTTCATTTTGCCTGATGGAAAGAGTTACTGATTAAGTATCATGAARGTTGTTGCTTCAGTCTTAGTATAGCTCAGGTTGAAAGTGGCATCTGGAGGTATCTGGCTCCACATCCCACTCAGAGCAGGACTAACTTTGAAGGTAGATCAGGTTGCTCAGGGCCTTGTCCTGTGCAGTGTAGCATATCTCCAAAGYGGAGACTCCCCAGCCTCTGGACAATTTGTTTTAGTGTTTGTCTGCCGCAACTAGGCTCTTCTGTTCTTTCAAGGTCTGCACAGACATGTGTCCCACACTGTCCAGCAGAACCAAAAGGTGCTTTTCACCCTGTGGGGTCTGCACAGACACTTCTGCCTTTTGCAGCGTAGATGAAGACATAGCTTCATGGTCTCACTGTTGAGCCAGCCAAGCGCTAGATATGGGATTGCTGCTTGCTGTCCGAGTAACCTTTAGTGACAGTGACCAGAAATAGGCCTGAGCCTGCAGAAGGCATGCAAACTGCTTAGGGAGAGAGGAGTCTGTTCTCATTTATTTATTTTTAAACCAAGCATGTTTCTCCTCTCACTAAGCCCAGCACAGACAAGCAGTAATGACTATTAAGTTACCCTAGCCACAGTCAGTAGTGAAATGGGCCCTTATTATCCGCTTCCCCTTTACAGCATATCCTGTGGTTGGAACTATCCAGAATGCACTTCTGGCAGGCCACATACGCAGTGGTGCTCAGCACCCTGCAGGCCTTCATGAAACTCTGCTGGCACCTAACTTGGCTTGAGCAAAGAAGGGCGCCTACAGCTTCCGCAGCGCTGCTGGAGGAGTGCTGGGGACACTTCTTCCTCTGCCTTTCGGCGCAGCCTGGTATAGATGCCAAAGCTCCATCTTGTCTGGGGCTCATCTTTGAAAGCAAATAGGCCCCAGGATTTGCCTCTTACAAAGGGTGGAAGAATTGGAGAGTTGGGATCACTTAGTGGCCAAATACTCCCCTGTGAAATGTGGCTGGGAACAGYACTTGTATATTTGCTTACATAGCTCCGAGTTCTGCTGTAAACAACCACTTGGGGTTCAGGGTTATTTTCACCTTCCTCAGGGCACTGAACACTGCCTGCCTGGGAGGCAGGATTTCCATCAGAGCTGGTTTCTGCCTCTGGGGAGGCTTGAAGTTCATTATTTGCTTCAGAAGAGAGATCYGCTTTCTGCATTGCTGAGCCAGATCAAACAGAAGGGCGCTTGTGTTTTTCAACAACTTCTAGCTGCTCAGTGTTGTAGATTACAGTATCTTCTGCATAGCCTTGAATCTGCTGTGACTTGTGGCTTAGAAAAGTGGCACCTCTGTATATAATTGTATAAAATAATATTTTTTTTTTGAACACATGTGAACTTTCAACATATGTGGCCTCCCATGGCAGAGTTCCACAGCTGAACTACAGTTTTGTTATAGCAAACTGTCTTCTGTTCTGTTAGTCATGAATGCCTGCAAGCTTTATTTAATAACTACTTTTTCTTGTGTTGGAAGAAAGTGAACATTTGAACCYTCCTCTCCTTCACTATCTTCTACCTGAGAAGTCTGTGGTTCAAAAATCTTCAATTTCTGATATGCAAACAGTGAAAATGCTTGGGCCCTGCCAGRCTAGGAGCTGAGCATGTGCTGAATAAGGAGCATGCAGTCTAACCAAAAGACAGCAAAGGCAGCATGAATTCCCATCTCAAAAGTGAGATAACGCAGACATTTTGATAGCTTGCCCAAAATTGTACAAGGTGAATATGACAGTTAGGAATTCAATTAAAATCTTCAGACTTCTAATCAAGTATTTAATCACAAGATCACTGTACTTCTGTTGTTCCCTCCTGAACACTGTGACTTTCTATTATCTAGCAACTTTTAGTACAATCTTCCATCAAAAAAAAAAAGTTGCATTTGGAATTCCTAAAAACGAGACTGTGTGCTTAGGGAGAAGGCCTTGCTTCTCTCTCTGACCTATCAGGCTTGATTTTGATCCTTTCCCTTCACTCTGCCATTTGAAGAGCTGATGTCCTTTCTGATTTACTCAGCGAACACACAGTACTTAAATGCCTCAAGTAGCGTGTGTGTTGGAAGATGGCAGAGTTTGTTCTGTTTGTGTCATGCAGAGGCAGTTTTTAATGTGAGATTCTCAGGAACGAGCCAAAGCCAGAATAAAACATTTTTGTAGGAGTTGTCAAAGATGTCACTTTCGTCTCCAAAAGACCTAATGATTATCAAAGTTGTCCTTTAGTGTGGCTACAGTCACATCTACTGATAGGCTGTTTCTTTATGTTTATTTCTTTGTATATGGAGGAAGATGGAGACATCTTTTCTAAAGGTGAGGTTTTCTCAGTTTGCCTGCTTGGTAAAAGTTTTATTTTGGGTCAGTAGAAACTTTTCTTAGTCTCTTGAAATTCTAGAAGGATTCAAATACATTTCAAATACCATCATTTCTCCATCAAACATCTGGAGAGTCTGATTCACTTTATATATATATAAATCAATCATATTCAGATGCAGCTCAGCTGTAGTCAGAAGTTACTGGGTTGGAGACTTGCTGTTTATGTTTACAACTAAATCCTTGAGCCATCTGAAGAAAAGGACAACCATTTTTGTGAGGYCCACAGTACCTAAGTGCCATGGTTAAACCAAATGAGTAGACTACTAGTCTACAAATACTGGAACACAAATGCTAGATTTTGCCACCATGACTCTGAGATTTAGTTCTGTTCAGCCATTGTTGGTTCCTTTTGGCTTCAGCAAAAGTAAAACTGTTGGCCGCTCTCTTTCTCTGCCCAGAGAAAAACAAATAAAAAAGCCCAACACGGAAAAGCAAACCCACACATTGGTGATCTGCAGTGTATTAATACCACAGGCCAGGAACTGTACTTTTGCAAGGATTATGAATAGGGGAAGTGGATTTCATAATATGCCTGACTGTAAAACAAATGACTAAAATCAGAGATGGTTTTTGTTTACCATTTTGAGCTTGAGCTAATGCATCTTGAGTGCTGTGGCTAGTATGAATACCACAGTCCTTTGGGAGKCAAGCAGCCTTCTCTAGCAAGGCTGTTCATCTTTCTACAGCATAACCAGAAATATTCCTCAAAATACAGACTCAGGAGTCAGCAGCTCATTACCAGCACTAAACATCCCACGTTTCTSTTTGAATGACTAAACCTCTGTAGAGCTCCCAGTTCAGACAGGCGTTCAAGAATGTGCCTTACTATAAGCACATTGTTTAAGTGCACTGACTTGCTGGATTTAGCAGGTCTTAAAAGTTCAGGCCATACTGAGGAAACCTACTACACTGGGGGCCTAAAGAACAAGGYAGGCAGGTGACAGTGCTTAAAAATGTGCTTGTATGTGCCAAGCAGAGCCAGAGTCTTAAAATCTAATGGCTTTGAAATGGGAAATTGAAGGGTCACGATGTAAGGAACAAACGTGTTTCAACTATGATTAAATCCTTGCCTGAATGAGGGCACAATTCATCGCTGTGTGTGCATGTACATACCCAGCAGGCTGCTATGCTGGCTCAAGGTTTGTTGACAGTCACATCTGAGGCATTAAATGTATATGGGTTAGTCACTAGTAGTATCACAATCTGCTTCACAATTAAAACAGATAAACTTTTCTGATGAGTAAGGAAACCCTACTAGGAGATTTTCAGATAAAGCTTGTGCCATCACCTGACTTGAAGTTATTTCACACAACATTAACCTAGTAACTGTTTCATACATCGGCCTATGCTAGAAGATCAGTGAGGTGATTGTGCAGTTCTGCATGCTTAATTCCACTGAGCAGCACTGTGTGGGGTTTGGATCCTAGTATGGCACGCAGGTACAAATCCATGTTCTTTGATTCCAGTGACTTTACTGATTTTATATGTTGTGTACAGAGAGCTGACCACTGAGTCGCTGACGTGCTGGCTGTCACTGAGAGCTGAGGAGGGCAGCCTGAGGTGCACACAGGTGGCTGCTGCAAACTGCTCCTGCCTTCTGCCACATGGCCTGGGATGGCCCAGCCCCAGCAAACCTGTCTGCTCTTCCCACTGGGAATCATGTGCTGCGTTCATGCCCCAAACTGTGTATGCGGCTGCTCCCCTGCATAAACCTGCTCGTACTGGAGATGAATGGGCATTAAAGGGGAGAAGTATGTTGAAGCTGTCGAGGTGCCCTCTCCTTTTGCCATTTGCAAGCCAGTGGCTTTCATTAGGCAGTGGCCAGGCTGCTTTTTAGATTACTTTCAGCTTGTTTGTCAGACCTGCTCAAATCCATATAARGTAGTTCTTGTCTTGGTCCTGAAAGTCTGAAGTAAATCTACTCATCTGCAATGGCCGCGTTTACCACACGATTCTTGCTGCTGTAGCTAAGTAGAGCACAGACAGATGGCTGTGAAGGAGGCACATATCCTGATTTTAGAAAACTATTTCTTTCAGATAGAGTGATTAGGAGTGTTCTTAGCAACACAGAGCATCTGCTTTATAGTCCTGTGCTTACAGCCATTCTCTCTCTTGTTCCCAGAGTTGGTCCCAAGCTTAGCAATAGCCCAGTGCTCATCTGGAGACACYAGCGGTGTGACACAGAGCCTCCAAACTGGAGATGCTGACACAGGCTTTTGGGTCCACAGTTGCCAATACTAAGGAGGGTGTACTCTTGGATAGATAGATACCTAATGACAGCCTCTCTCTTTACTTACTGGAGACACAGAAATKGAATGAATCATCAAATGCACCTCTGCAGTGGGTGGAAGTAGCTCACCTACTTCCAAGACATTTTCCCCAATATAATAACAACGTGGGAAAGACTTGGGTTTTGATGGACTCATCTGCCTTAAGCTTCTGGTTAGGACAAAGGGAAAAGTAGATCTACTGTGGGGACTGGATTCTTGGCTCTTCAGTAATGCTGCTGAAGTGCCTCTCCAGAAGGCACAAAGGATGTCTGCAATGCACCGCAGATCTGTTACCACTGAGGGTGCTAACCCCCAGCAAGACCTGGTCTCCTGCTCATCCACGTTCTGCGCATGCACATGAGCATCAGTGCGTGAGGACCTATTTGCTAGGCTGAACTGCACTTTTTGCACCCACATAGTCAAAGTTCAGAAGTTTTTTGTTTGTTTGTTTTTGCTTTGTTTTCTGTTTGGGGTAGAATTAGGAATTGGTGCTAAACAATTTAAATGGGTAGGGAAAATCTGAGGTGACTTTGGCAGGGGTTTCAGTCAAACTGGTCTGGCTTGGCCCTGAAAGGGGCAATGCTCTCAGTTTCATGCAGTCTCTCCACAGCTGAACACACAGCTTCCAGTACTTGCTATAAGGGAAGCACATACATCATGGGGTTAGTATACAGGTCCAACACCAAAAGAGTTAARTGGCACAAATGCAGAGTAACTTTTTGCTCTCCCTTTGGTTTKCTTTCTATCCCTATGGTCTGGGATAGCCTTTTTGTACAGCATTAACCTAGGACAGAACAACAAATCAAGCAGCAGAATTTCCTTTTATTGTCTTCTAATCTATTAGGCTTGTTCAGACTAAATATTCAATGTTCAAATACTAATAGATTGTTCAAATACAAAACTCAGTTTTGTTAGAGAAAAAGATGGAAATGCTTCCAGGCTTTGGAGATTTTAGTAGGGTAGCAATTTAAATCTGAGTCTGCTTGCAGATATAATTCTAATGCTAAGAATAATTATTAGAAGAGTAACCATTTTACCATGTGTCACAAAAGCATTCTCTTACTGAAGAACTAGGACATCCGTGCAGTSCCTGTGTGCACCTTAGAGCCAGATCCTACACTCCCCTGGAGCGAGTAGGAATGAAGGCTGAGTACTAGATCACCCAACAAGGTATCAGGACCAGCATGTCCTCCTCTTGGCCCTGCTCATGCCTTCATGAAAATATTACCCTTCTTGGCATCTCACCTTGCTCACCTATGAAAGAAATGGTGATAGTTCTTTTTTCCCCTAGTTTAATCCTTTCCCTGGTATTAGGCTAGCTTAATCAGTAGCAATAAATCATTTTGGACTCTTTGTTGAGAAGGTCCTGTAGAGATTCAGTGCTGTCCAGGTAAATGTAGCTGTGTGTTGTGCAACAAGGTATAGCAGCTGATCATTAGCTTAGAGGAATGCAAAGAAAGATGAAACTTCAAACTGAAACTTCTGTGAAGTTTAAGTATTGAATAATCGAGGGCATAACAGGAATAGTTTTACTGAACAAGCTTGCCCAGTAGCCTCTGCACAATGCTACAGGGGAAGAATATTGGGGAGTTTCCTTGGTTTATCCTGTTTCTACCAAGCAGCAGTTCAGGAACTCCTTAAGCCAGAATTTGCATTGGGACAATTATGTTTAATCAGCAGTGATGGACACGTTTTCCGAAAGCTTGCCTCATCAAGCCCTTTCTTAAGCTCTTGATAGCAGTCAGTTCTGATCTAATTAGTGTTGTACAAAAAGAGCACTTCCTTCTGATTCCAGCCTGCCACCTTCTCACTTTGTTTGCTCCTGCCTATTTTTTCTTGTGCTTATGAGAAACGGTGATTCACTGTTTCCTTCCATTCTCTGGTTTTCTTCTGATTTTTAGAGACCTTGAGTGTATCTTCATGGCCCTACCATGTGGTAGTTGTTTTTTCCCCTTCAATCCAGGGAGGCCCATTCTACATGGCAGTACACGTTCCAAGCTTAATACTGTGACTTGGCAGTGATCCTTAATTTGATGTTTTTAATCAAAGCTGTGCCTTGCCTGTGCTTTCAGGTTCCGGCAGCTCATTGCTGAATATGAACCCGAAGTGCAGGAAATATCGCGGCTCTTCCGTTCCGTCCTGCAGGAAGCCGCAGAGAAGATCAAAGAGGAGGAAGAGGCCAAGAAGCTTGCCAGGCAGTGGAACACAAAGAACAGAACCAGCCTCTCCTTAACAACGTTTAAATCCCGGTCCAGGATTTCCCCATTCATCAGTGACATCAAGACCATCTCTGAGGATGTGGAACGGGGCACCCAGCCCACCAGGAGGGTTTGGAGCATGCCAGAATTTCGGAACACCAAGGATTACTGACTGTCCAGAACGAGGTTTTTAGACAGGGATCTTTTAAACTCCCAGTTAACCCTTTTTTATCTCTGCCATTTCTTCTTTGTTCCAGCTCTCTCTCCCCGTCTGCCTCTCATGGAAGCTGTGTCCATAGTAACTGCTGCTGACGCATGCGGTCTGTGACACAATTTATTACCAAATATGTTAGCCTTTCATTTAGTAGGATTCAGTAACCCTAAGGACAGGGGTCACTATCTCATTTTTATTACCACTCTTGTGGAAGATGAATTAGTTTTGTGATGTGTCTCTCCTCCCCACAGCCTGGATGTAGTTATCATAAAAGCTTCTGGCCACAGCTAGTRAGAGCTGTTGGCTACAGCACTCTTGCTGAAAGCAAGGAGGCTGCTTGAGTAAGCAGGGCTTGTAGGATCAGGCCTGTGAGCTAAAACTGAACTTTCCTGACTAATGAACCTTCCTTASTGCTACAGGAGCCTTTTCACATGCAAATACAGCACTGCTTTTGATTAGATTTTTTTGCTGACAATTATTTAGCAATCAAACCTGAGTAGAAAGAGACCCAAGGTTTCTGAGATGGAGAAGCACCTTTGCTCCACAGCAACCAGTCTGTGCATGCTCAGGTTTCCTGGGTGTGTTCTTTTTTGTGCAGGCCAGCACCCCTGAACCCGGCACGTGCAGARCAGATTGATATCTAACAGCTTACTGTGTAGACACCCTAGCACCTCCATCAGCACTGCATCAAGCCCACTGCTCCATCCTTGCTGTTCTGTGTCGTTAAATGTTCCACTCCGTCTCCCAGTAATAATCCAGGGGTCAAAATTACTACTTATCACTGAGCTTGGAAGGTTYGTGGAGTAGAGCATCTCTGCAGAGAGGAGGAGGGTGAAAGGAATTGACTTCACCTACAAGGCTCTTTGTACAGGCCGAAGAGTTAGCATCACTTTAACCAGCTGCCACTCTGAGCAACCAAATGCCCTGGGGGGGCTGATGGGCTCTTCCATAATCCTCCACCATGAGTGCTCAACAGGGAGGTTTCTGTGCAGCAGTGGCCCTTGGCCCAAGGGCCCATGAGCTGCCACTAAGGAGAGCGTAACACCGCAACCTCAGGGAGAACTCTCACCAGCACAGGAAAGGGAAGGGGACTCTGAAAACTGGTTCTCAGAGAGAAGCTTAGYGCTAGGAGGCTCTGTGGTGAGCACCAGGAGGTGCTATCTGCCTATAGGATTGGCTTCTGGAGAGGCACCCCAGTGGGATGCAGCCTTCTAGAGGATCCCCCTAGGTTTGTTGTTCCTTTGCCTGATTCTGACTCCTTTCCCTGGGGAACACTGCAGCGGCATGTGGGTACTACAGCCAAGTACTCCTCTTTGAGGCTGTGCCAGCCCTTGGATGAATTCCAGCATTTGAAATCTATCCTAGACTACAAATCTACACTTTCTTCCAGGGGTGGGAGAAGCTTGCATAAAAGAAAAACCAAGATCAACTCCTTAACAGCTCTCTAAGACTGTGGGATTTGGGCTCTTTCTATTCTGGCTGTTTTTTCATCAAAAACCTCAGGGCTGGGCTACTTCCATTCCAGGTCAACGGGAGAGAGGCTAAAGCCTTCTGACAATCAGCTTGGTGTTTTTGTCATGTGCCCCTGTGCTGTAATATGTGACTGGGTAGATGAGCTAAAACCAAAATCTTGTCATATTTAACATAGTCTTAGCTAGCTAGAAGCTGTGTAATATTTAAGCAAGGGATCATCACAATTTGGAAAAAAAAAAAAAAAAGTTTTTTTTACAAGTTAAGCATCTTTGTATTTATTTGCAAGACATGGTATGGTCCTGAAGGCCCAGATGAGATCCTGACTTTCACTCTAGGGCTCATTTTATCTGCATTCGTGTCTGTTTTGATACCTTCAATATTGAATGTATTGATGCAATGCATGATGGACTGCTAGGAGCAGAGGGGCATTCAGACATAGTGCTGTAAAGCTCTTGGTTCCTGTGCAGTTTCTGCAATGTGCTCACTCTTTCTTGAGCARAACTGAGAGCAATTAGCTTTCCTACCCTAGTGTACAAGGGGATCACCTCAATTAGGACTACCACAGCACCCTACAACCATAGTTTGCACCTCATCAACAACCTTCAGCTAACGGGCAGACACTGTTCTTGTTTTATAGTAATTCAGAGGAGACAAATCTGGCCTTTGGGCAAAGCCAGTGCATTCAGAAGCCAGGCTGGGTCAGTACCTGCTGCAGCATTCATGCCTCATCTAACCTATCATTTCTACTGCCACACTACAGCTCAGGAAGCATCGCACTCTCACCTCTTCTGCAGGTTCCACTTGGCTCGCAGTAGCACGTGATCATAAAGGCTACTTAGGTATAGGGAATATAGGCTTGTTACATGCTATCCAGTGCTGCTTCTGCCCTCCCAGAGCACTGTGTGTGCTGGGAGCTGGCTCCTCGGAGATGTAGTGTGCCCCTCTGCGCAGCGTGCAGAGCAGCATGGGCTGAAGCAGAGATGCCTTTTGCAAGAGGCMAACCCCGTAGACACTCGGCAACTGGGCTATGGGCAAGGGACCATGAGGCTGGATGAACTCTGGTCTGAGACATGCACAGTTTGAACATCAGCCCCGCAGCACCAACTGTTCCTCTGCAGTCCTGCTCCTCCCGGGCTGCACCACCTGCAACCACAGACAGACATTCCCACACAGCCTGGACGTGACCCTCTTAACTGTGCTTAGCCCCTCCCGAGAGCTACTCCATGTCCTGATTATTAGCGTAAAACATCAAATAGAAGCACAACTCCATGAACAAATGAACAAACAAGACTCATTCCAAATCCTGAACTTCTTTCATAACTGCACGAGGATTTTRGTGTCAGCACAGCACATGGGGCAAGAGTCGATCGATGCCAGTGTTACAACACTGTCCAAAGGCCATTGTGTTGCCCCTTGGCTTACTATCCCATCAGCCAAGGACAACCCCTCTACAGCCCCTCAGCTACAGTGCTCAGCCGAGAAGGCGGAAGCTCACCCGAGAGACACTCTGCAGCCCTGCCTCTGCTTACAGGCCTGACCCAGAGGTGAGGGTGGCCTATGAGGAGCTTAAGTTCCTCTCCAGGATCAGCCAACGGTTGGGCGGTGCCAGCAGGTCCTGGGGCACAGCAGGGAGCTTGGCAGGAAATACCTGTCTGCTGCGATTGCACTGTTTACACATGACATCATGAAGCATCAAAGAGAATTAATGCAAAGCAGGAAAATACAAATCAGGTTTCTGTAGTTGGTGTTCTTAATTAAAGCTCTCTTGAAATACAATATACTTCTCCCCAAACACAACAGCTGTTCCAGTGCCCTACTGCGTGTGTATCAATGGAGGGGTAAAGAGACTGCACTTAACAGAAAATATTCTCACCACAAGGTATGAATGCAGCCRTCTATGTTCTACCTTGCTATTTCTACACAAGAAACAAACATTTCCTAAGGTTTAAGGAGATAAAGAGCTAGAATAAAAACAATGGCAAAGTTCTGATATTCTCCGAAGCCAACTGGTTTACAGATGCAACCTTTAATTAAAGTGTTCACCAACATGTTTCCAAGCACATCTTAGGCTAATCAATATTACCACAAAATGAGAGGTTATGAGTGACAAAATGGACATTTGGTCTTCTGCTATGTTTCAGAGTTCTGTGCTTGATGTCAGACACTAGGACCCCTTCTTCTTTGCAGAGGCCCACAGCTGCAGTAGGGTTTCTCATGCTAAGCACTGTATATGCAAACTATACATGTGATGAACAAGAAAACTTTTGTGCCCGCACCCACAAAGCCTCAGCAAAGCACAGATCACACCAGCACACTGGGGAGATCACACAGGCCAAAACTCCATAAGGGACAACACGAACTCAGAGGGTAAGCTAAGTGCTGCAGTATACAGCCCTACCCGAGCTGCTCCTTGTCAGAGCTGTGGAAGCACCCAAGGAAAGACGCACACACTCCCATTTCCTTTGCTCTCTCCCCAGCCCACTGCTGCAGGTTCTCCTATGCAGCACTGGGCCTTCACCCAACAGCCATGCTCCTGGTCCTGTGTTCCACCTTGCCTCTCAGGCAAAGGCCACTATCTTCCTTGCTTTGCTTGCAAAGCATTTTGGAAAATACACAGGCTGCAAGAGCCAGAGGCTGCGGCTGGCTATGCCTGCTCTGGGGAGGAAGGTTAAGCCCCTCAGTCCCTGCTGCACAGCAGACAGCACCACGGCCCTGCTGGCACTGCCGCCCGCACTCCTCCTCTGCAGCACCAGACTGCATGTGTCCCACTGCCTCGCATGGCAGTGTGAGCGTGCTGGCCCTGAGTGCTGGGGGCCATCGCAGGAGCTGCCCACAGAACATAACTGTTGTTACAGCTATTTACGTGATCATGCTCTCAGAGGCCTCCGTCAGGTCGAGGTCCACATACAGCAGTGCCTCTGCAGAAGTACTCGTCCTCGGAACCATACAGCTGCATAAAGAAACAGACTGCACCTCATTTACTCTGAGTATAGCTTAAATAACCAGCTGTGGCATGATGCAGCGACAGGAAAATACTCCTCAGCTGCTTATATTTTGGCACTGGAGCTCTGAAATTATTTAAAAGCTAGAGATGAGTTTTGAAAGAACTCAGCAATCCCAGGTAAGGGCCATGCAAGGAGAATGGCTGGTCCTCCCAGATTTTTGCTCCCTGTTTCATTCAATTGCTGTGAAGCTAAAGACTCTCTGCCTCTGTACACAAGACATGGTGTGAGAGGCTGCTGTTTGTCCTCAGCCCAGCCAAAAGGATGGGAAACGAACACACATGACTTCTTTAAATTAATAGGTCAGCAGTAACAAATGTACCCTGTAACCAAATACAYAATGAGGTCTTGGCAGGTCTCGAACTCTTCACTGAATTTCAAAATGAGAAAGTGTAAAGGCAATGTCCATGGGTAAAAACAAGTTTTCCCTGAAAGTCTATCTAGACAGCAATGCCATCTGTCGGGACATGCCAAAATAGCCATTAGCCGGGGCAGGGGAAAACAACAAAAACACAGCCACTTTTTAATCTGGCCTTTCCTCACGCACACACATTCCTCAGTCTTGCACAGCCCTGGCCCATGCTGCCATGCTGCATCTCAGCCACTGCCTGGAGTGCGGCACCTGCTGGTCCTCGCAGCAGTGCCTGATGCCTGCAGCCCCCAGCACCCACRCCATGCTCGCCCACGGAAACGCCTGCTGGTCTCACCCCTCTTGTGAGCCACTGCTTAAGAACACTAGGCAAAAATAAAGMACAAACAAAAAAGAACGCATGGTACTCAACAGCTAAATAAACAAAAACCTCTTCTGAAAACAAAGTTTGACTAGATTTTATCCAGACATGGAAATACATGCAGTTGGGTATTTGCTGATATAGGAGCAGTTCTTCAAAAGCTCATTCTCCTGCAGCTTCAAATACAAGTGAGCACCAGACAGCACGGTAATCAGGTGTGCCCAGGAGCTCACAGACTTTCAGGAGAACCCAGTACTACTTAAAATTCAGCCATTTCATGAGTGCCCAAGCAAAGCAAAACTTGAGGAAGCAAGAGCAGCAGTAGGTTTAAGAGGAACAGTCAGTATTGGAGCTCCACCCAGTGGTCATTCTATATCCCCCTGGATATAGAAGCCATCCAGTTTTCCCTGCGGGAGCTGGGAAGTGGATGACCGGGAAGTTCCTGTAATTCTGGCGACAAGAACCATACAGAAACATCACAACTTGTCCAAGCTTAACTGTTCCCAGTGCAGAGCAGAGAGAAAAACTGCAGGCRCCACTCAGCGCTGTAGGATGATACATCCTAGCTCAAGGGAGGCGAGCACCTCCAACAGTAAGTGGTGTATTATTACTACTTTGTCATTTTGAACTCTTGTACATTTTGCACCACCAAGAGAGTCAAGTTTACACAAATTGTAAAGGAAACTGAAGAGTAATAAAAGATTTACTAGTTTTTCCCTACTGACCTTTCAGAAGGGTGGCCAAAAAATGTTTCCATCACAAGGTTATAAAAGTCAAAAAAATGCTGATTTTTACCTATGTCTTTTCAAGAATCAAGGACATAGGCACCTGCTCTTTGGAACAAAGATTTTAGTGTCCAAGGATTTACATCTGTGCAACAGTTACAAAAATGTTTCATAGTAAAAACTACAGAAAAGACAGGCTTTTTGGCATCTTTGGAGAGCTTCATACAACAAGTAGTTTAAAAATTATCCCTTGAACGATGGTGTGCAACTCCTATTTACTCAAAATGCTCGAGTAGACACAAAGAGTATTCTTTTTGTTTCTCCTTGAACAAATTCCCCACACTGACCACTGTACACCTGACATTCTTGTCAAGGAACATAAGGAACATCAGTTTTGTCTCACAGTGAACTAGTAGCACATCTACAGGGTACCTGTCACTGCCTGCCTCTGGATCATCTTAGGGCTCTTTCCTTTAGACCAAGATATGTGGTGCGTTTTGAGGCTTCTCAGACAGAGGAAGACTTTGAGTGCGTGCTGCCTTCGAAYAGCTGACTCAGCGAACAAAAGCAAACACCTTTCCTGCTTCTATTTCAGAATAAAAATGGTCAGCTGTCTTTATTACTCCAGAATATTTTACTGTCACACTTTCTAGTGAAAAAGAGTAATAAACTGTCCAGAGAAGAGCAGTATCTCAAACTCTGAAAGAAAATAATGCGTTAATGAATGAACTCTCAAAAAATCATTTACGTAAAAGTATGTTCTATTTACAAAAGCCAGTTTACTCTTTAGGACAAGTAAAACCACTACAGAAAAAAAAAAAAGAAAGAAAAAAGAAAAAAAAAAAACGGAAAACGGAAATGCCTCATCTTTCAAATAAACATTTACAAATGCTCTGTTCCATTTAAGCTACTAGAAACATTAAGACATTTGGAATTAAGAGTGCATTTTGCATGCAGCTAGGGTACAAATTACATTATCRGACCTCAGAGTATCCTTTCTTATCATTGTCAGTGACACTCTCAGGCTCCTTTAAAACGTCACAGCCTGGCTATTACCTTAGGATCTCAAAAGGACGACATGGATCTTCATTAGCAAGTTGTCAGTTACTCTTCCTTCTGCCTTTAAAAGGGACATCTTGATTGTTTTCATAGCAGGAGAGTCTGGTCTTGCTCAGCGTGGCATCCTTTTCCCTGAGCTTCCTGTTAGGGTTTTGCTAGGCATGGTGACTCTTGGCTGGGTAGATCTGCAAGTCCTTGCTCAGCACTCCTTCCATCATAAGGCAGAGTTCAGAAACTCCAGAAGCTCTGCACGATTTCGGTCTCTCTGCAGGGCACAAAAGGATAAGTCAGGGATTCCACCAACCTGTACTCAAGGGGCCATGGCTGCCTAAGTCTCCTTCCTGTGTGCGCTTTCACAGCTTGGCAGGCTGCACAGCAGATGCTCTCACATTCCAGCGGCTGGATATTACTAGCTACCAGCCAGGCACGAATGTCCTCGGCAAGCATTAGGCAACAGGTACTCAGGAGAGATGCTGCAGGAGACAAGCTCTCACTGCCACAATTTCATGATATTCCTAAGTGTCTCCCTGCAGAGGCCCCACTGGGCTGTCAACAAGTACCTCACTGCCTCCTCAGGAGGGAGCTCACAAGTAGCACAGATGCAACACTCTGGTGTCCGAAGCAACTTTCTCTGGTCTGACACCTTTTTAATTCCTTTTCTTGCACTGCACACACAGCGAGGCACCATGAAAAATGTAAAGAAGCATCATAAAAATTGCTCTAAACAGTTAAAACTCTTGGTTCCAGTATTTTAAAGTTACAGTTTATGAAATAATTATTGAATTTTAAAATATTGCAACTAACAGCTAAYGTTCAGTTAAGCACATTCATGCCTAACCCAAGCAAAACTGGGACATCTTTGACATAAAAAGCAATAACAAGGAGGTTACTGAGACAAGGCTGGCAAGTCAGATTTGGCATAATTTAACATAGGCTTTAATGCCACCAAAATAGCTTTGATTAAATTTAACTCAGAACGCTTGCAGGTATTTTGGCAACTATGGTATGAATTATGCAAAATCAGAATGCAAACTGGATACCTCACAGAAGTAATACTTTACACACACTGACAAGCATCAGACACTCTTGCAGATCACCCTACGGGGTGAAGACTGCTGAAGGGAGCCTACTTACAATTTACACACTGAGTCTAAACATCCATATCAATAGCAGAAGAGGCCTGAGGACCTCAGCAAAAAAAAAAAAAAAAAAAAGTAAAACAAAAATCAAAGGGAGAAGACTCCGATCAGCTAAGCCTAGCAGACTAATTCTGAGTACCCAATACAGGCATCCTTTGGTTGTCTATCCACGCGCAAGCACTCCAAGCCCATGCACATATCATGAAACATACGTCCAAAGAATGGATTTAGATTTCTCAGATGGCACCACAGCCACCTAAACAGCTACATGCAACTTAAAGCTCTGAAGTGTAAGATTTATTCCTCTGAAAAAGACAAATGTTAGAAACAAACAACAACAACAACAAGAAATATATGATTGTTCTTTGGAASACAGAGACTATTTTCAACCATTACCTCTTTATCCTTCTTAGTCTTCTTTATTTTCATCTTAATTTTCCTTCCTGTTATCATGCTGTAGTTCTCATTCTTCTTTTTGTTTTTAAAGAACTAAAAAGAAATCGCATATGAAAAGAAATTAAGTTTTGCTTTATTTTGAAATGTTACAAAGCCTAATATTATAAAAGGTGGCAAAAAAAAATTCTAACTGTCCAAAAAGTAAAAATTGTTTTCATTTAATYGTGTAGATGAGAAATATGTGATGTTAGATGCACACAAACACACCTTGGAAAGCTGGACAGGTCCTGCCTTYTCTTTCTTTTTCTTCTTTTCTTTTTTTTTCTTCAGTTTGTTCTCCTTTTTCCTCTTCTGCAAGTGTAAGATATATATTCCAATTGTTTACAGATGCAAAAGGGAATAAAAACAACCCTAGAGTAGCCTTTTACTGCCCTGGCTAGTCAGACAGCCCCTACTGCTGCACACATGCACAGAAATACATAGAAAGYAGTGCAGCAAGGCCAGCAAGCCTTAGGACGCTGAAAAATAAGCACGGCATGATCCATGATTCTATTTCTTTTTCTAATGTACTCCAGATACATAAAATCCTAGAAAAGAAGGTCCTATAGAAATGACAACATTGCAACAGTGAGAGGCTATTACTCTCTTTCACTGGCTGTACAGAATTTGTCAGAGGATTTCCTTCTCTTCTAATTGAAGACTGCTCTAAACTCTAGATGACACAAATCTACAGTCTGGCAAAAGGAACCTCAAATTATTTCTGCTCTAACATACAGTCAAATATGTGCATAACTACCTACCAGCTGACCTGCTATTGGTCCTTGAAACCTGCTTCACAGGACCATAGTAACAGATGAAAGTACTAAATCTTACATAAGTTTTAAGGTTATGAAGATCTATTTCCTGTTCAGTTAACTACTTATTTCTCTCAACAAACATTTACCTTTTTGTTGTGTTTTTCCTTTTTTCTCTTCTTTGATTTAGATTTAGGAGAATCTAAAAATAAAGAAAAGAAATTCTGTAATTTTAATATTCCGAGATTTGTTTTTACATATAAAGCATCTAGAGCATAAAACATATGATGATTCTATACGATGTGTGTAAGAAGAAAATGCTTTAATTCAGATGAATATATAAAACATTGTCTGAAATTAATCCTAAGAAATGCAATTCACTGGCTTACTGCCATTTACTGATCTAACATGGACACTGAAAGTACATGATTTGCTCAAGAGTCTTAAGTTCTCAAATAGGTACATTTTCAAAAAACAGCGTCAAAAGCTTTGAATCAGTCATCTACTAATTCCATATGGACATTACATTCACTTTGAGAGAAGTGGAACTAAGTCTTTATTAGCCTGTGGCATTAAAAACATCCCCTTTTTTAGCTTCTCTACTTTAGGTATTTGGTGTTACCAAGTTGTATACAAGTGAATGCAGCTTAACTGGGCTAATAATATCAGTGAATACAACRAAAAACAACACTTCAGTGCTTAGCCTAATATATCACATTCCACAAGGGCAATTTTTTTGCTTTAYTTAAAATAAAAACACTTAAAAATAGAACATCAAAACAACACATTTTTTTATATAATCAGCATTATGTTTTCCTTGAAGACATGAGCTAGACCCTTACAGAAAATCTGCAGTTACTTCCAGACTGTATCTTTTTCAAAGCACCAAAGTTACTTGGAGTAAGTATCAGCTTAATATGGAAGGTCTGAATCCTACACTTTGATTAAACGCCACTGTACTCAGTCATTCGTATTAATGCACCTTTCACAAATATTAGAAATTTCAAGGTCAAAGTAAGACCAAGACAAAAATTTTAGTCTAGACAGCTGAAGTAGAAAAAGATCTATATTAATTTTATTTAACAGACAGCTTTAAATCTATACAATAAATTATTACAAAATAACATTTATTTGAATGAAAGAAAATGCTTTTATTCCTGAAGGCATTTAAATGAACACAGGAATGTGGCATACAGTGTGTAAGGAGGTCCCTGAACACCATCAAAGGTTGTATTGACAACAGTCTGAACATGTAATAGCTGTAATTATCACTCTGCAGCAATTTAGTCACATTTGAAAAAAGCAGTAGATGTTCTTAGGGAAGCAATCAACGGCAACCACCATTTGTGTGCACTGAAGTACCCCAGACCAGCTTACCTCTGCTACTGGAAGAAGATCTYGACGACGAGCGYGATGAGGAGGAAGAGCAGGATGTCGTGGAGGTGCTCGAAGATGAGGTGGATGACACCGATGATGATCTGCTTCTACTACGTTTTCGTTTCCTTTTTTCTTTTCCTTAGGATGACACAAGGCAGCAGTGACAAGCATGCAAACAAGMCTAACTTTCATATGAGTTGAACACAGCAAACCTCTACCTTTCAGGGCAYTTTCTGATCTCTCTCCATGTGTCCTTGTCCAACGCCATCAGCAAGCGACAACGTTGGAAATCACACTCAAACATCTTCCCTCCCCTACGGGGCAACATGGATAACACGAGCATGCAGCAGCAGCAGCAGGGTGACACATACCTCGGGCTTTCAGCTCTTCTGGCGACGTCGCACACAGCGACCTGCTCCTCTCCTCCTTCCTGCTGTCCATGCCTGCAGACACAAGSGCATTCATCAGCTTTGTGCCCCAAAGCCCTGGGGCAGCAGGAGCAAAGAGACCTTCACCACTGCTCACAAAGCGCCTCACACCCTTCAGCAAGGCCTTGCCTGGGACTCATAAATCAGGGAGCGGGCGGGGGCAAGTGCCTGGGTTCCTGTGATTTCTCGTGAACGTGAGGCCAGTTAAGCAGTCTGGGTGCAGGGGAGGGCTGTTTGGGAGTGGTAAGCTGTTTCTTTGGGTTTGTTTTTTTGTTGGGGGGTGGAGGACGGAGGGAAGACACTGAAGTTGCCCCTCGGGCTCTTGGCCGTCTGCATGCCCACGCTTAGGGCTCCCACTCGCCCGCAGGCCGCGCCCTTGGCGCCGCGCAGGCCGCTGCGGGCCCCGCTCCGCGGCTGCGCCTCCCGGCGACCGGGGTCGCTCCCAACGCCCGCTCCGCGGCGCCCCGGCTCCCCAGCGCCACGGTGCCCCGGGCCGGGCCGGGCCGCACTCACCGCCACCGCCGCCACGAGCCAGCCAGGCCCCACCGCCGCTTCCGCCGCGGCGCCCCGGACGGAGTCGCGCGCGGGGAGGACCGTTAACGGCCGCGCCCCGCGGGGCGGSGCCGGGAGCCGTGAGGGGCGGGAGGCGACGCTGCCTCGCGCGGCCGCCGCCGGGGAGCACGCACCGRRATACAGCGTCTGCGAAAGGGTTTCTGGCGGTTTTCATGCGACATCTAGCTTCTTCCGTAACACTCACGCAATGCAACATTTTGTTTTCCTTTATTAAGAATGGGAAGCTATTTAAAATCCAGTTTACAGAGGTAAAAAACCCTGAAAAACTAAACACAGAACTCTTAACTGTTCAACGAAATGAACCCATTTAAATAAAGTTTGCTTTACAAAATTGATTTTCTCAACTGATTCCTTATAAAACAGGCAGTATTTCAAAAGGCATTTTTTTGTTGCCTGGAATGAGTCTTTTGTGCTTCCAAATTTTAAAAGAAATATCCACAGGGGAAATTTTTTTTTTTTTTTTTGTAAAAAGGAGAGAAAATAAAAGAAAAGAAAACCAGGAGGTCAGTAGAGGAAGAGAGATTGCGAGACTGTTGCCTATGGACTGGTTAAAATTAACAAGCTTCCAAAATCCGCCCAAGGACACACTAAACACCAACGTCGCGACGCCATCACCTATTCTAACACTTAGAAATGGAGTTTTAATAATACTTAGCTCCTGTCATGCTCAAAATTCTTCACAAACACCTAAAGACTCCTAAAGCTTTTGTAAGTATTACTATTATCCCCMTTTTACATTTGGGGTGGTGGGGGCACGGAGGGTTGGCAATTCCCTTACGTACAGGCTGTGCTGTATCCCTCTTGCCTTGGGTCCCTCCAAGTTCTCTATCACTTTCTGCATTTAACACTTAACATTAACTAAAGGGTTCTAGCAAATACGGGCACTACGTTTCCAGCCAGATTAGTGATTATTAATTGATTTGTGCTACCTGGACAGTTACATGGCTAATATTAAAGTAATAATCAACATGAAGCCCACATCAATGACTCATAACTTCTGCCCTACCATGCCACACCATTTCACAACAAGCTTATTCTCCATGCAACAAAGAACTGTGGACATCAGGCCTGATTCTCCCCGTTGTACAGACGCAATATGGCTGTTGAAGTCCATATGGGCTGCACAGGGGAATAAAATCTGTCCCTCGCCATCTGTCCCTGGGAACACCGGAAACTCCTACAGTGGTCTGGTACACATTGACATTGTATGACCAAAAGGACATAAGTGCCATATAAACTGAAGCAGCACCGAGATGGGCTAACWCACCAGAAAGTATGGATAACTTAGCACGGGAACTTCACCCCCTCCAACCCCATTTTGAAAATATTTGTGTCCGAATTATGTCCTAGAAAACATATGGGGAAATAAATGCCTACTAAAGACATTTTAGATATAAAATAGGGTATTTTGCCTTCACCTTATTGTCAATCTCAAAATTGTATTATTTCAGGTGATATTACCTGCACAGAAAGTCTGAGTATTTTAGATTTTGCCACATTTGCCGCCTTCTTGAATTTTCTACCTTACTCCTTGCATTCTGTGCCCCACTTTGTTTCCTTAGCCTGCCTAGTTCACTCTTACTGTAAATGCAACTTAAGTTCTTACTGTCTTTTGAAAAATCCCAGGTTTCTCAGCCACTGGGCTGCAGGAGGAATGGGTCAATGTTTCAATACCTGATCTGTAAGAGATGGCACAAGAGGCACAGAATTCTGTCACTTGTAACAACAAAATGACTGATTGTCCAAAATTAGATCCCTCTCACAGGTCCCTATAAGGCTTTTGAAAGGCACGTGTATTCTTTGTTACTTGTTTCTCAGTGCCTGAGCTCAGCGTTTTTATTCTGCCTCCGGTAAACCACATACAATGCACATCCTCCAGTGCAACAGGAAAGGAGCCTGGGATAAAAATTAAGATCTTCAGAAGTACTTCTCAGTTCTCAGTAGTTACTCAACAGCTATCTTTCCTTTTAATGAATATTAGATCTTCACTACCAGCAAGAACTGAGTTCATCTCCTAATCCATTTTCTCCCTGCACCCTCAAACATTTCAATTTCTAACAGAAGGGAACAGTGCATATAACATGAGCTTTTTGACTAGCAAATACCCAAAGCCTTCTGCAGAGGTGGGACGCCAGAAAAGATTTGTTTTGCATGGGTGTATGAGTAGAAATACTGGAGCTTTCACTCCCTTTCTTCCAGCAGCACAGCCGAGAGCTGTCAGGCTGGCTGAGTACCCTGCTTATGGCCATATCCTGAGAGGGGATAAGTTCTTTGACTTCAAGGGGGACTGTGGAGGCTTATCAGCAACTGGACTCAGTCCCAAGGCACTAGGCAGGCATGGAGGGGATATTAACAATGCTATTGTGAACTGAGGTACTCACTGCAGCTGAAACATCAAGGTTAGAAAAGCAAGAGGCACTGCCACCTTCCTGTGGGCTTTCTGGAAAAGAAGAAAAGGGAATACAAGATTCCTGGCTAAGGTTTCCCCTGCCCGTCTGGGGCTATTCTCTCTGCTTCAAAACCTCAGGCAGTTGAGGGACTGTGGCACATTAATTGCAATGTGCTAGCACTGAAGTGTTTCCATTTCAGACCAGTGAAATGCAGACTGTGATGACAGACATGATAGTTCTGTTTAAACAACGGGAGCCCACAGGCCTGCTTGGGCTCCAGAAGGTTAACTGGAGGAGATTCATCCCAAAACGCCAGTCTTCTGATGGGAGCCAAACACTCACCCCCAGCATGTACTGAGCCGAGTCAAAACACGGGTGTGAATGTAGGTTCACAACATCAAACTGGATTTACAGCTGCCTTAAAAACACAGCTTCAAAAAAGTTAAAAAACAAAAGTTGACACTTTGGCAATTCATTAGCTGTTATGCAGTCCGAAAGCCTCAATAATGTTATAAATAGCTTAACTAGTGGCAATTCACTATTGCATGGCTGATGGTCACCAAAAATGCATTTCTTAATAGTTCAAGCAATCATTATCAAGGATTTTTTTTCAAAGCTCCTCCAGATCAGTTAAATCCACAACTACTTTCAAGAAGAGAGTGTCATCTTTGATGTAGGTATTTTTTGTGTTCTCTAGAATGGTGTGTGGCACGAAGCGTGGACATCCAGAGGCAATATTCATTTCTCCATCTGGCCTTTTGAAACTGCTGCTGTTGGGATCAGCTCTGAAGACTTCCACAATGTGATTTTTTTTCCCACTTTGGTCCAAAAGCATCAGTGTAACTTTCTGTTTGAAAGGCCATGGCAGCAGTGAGTCAAACTCCCCTCTCATCACAACGAAGTAGAGCGAGACGTGTGTTCCCTTTCCAGAGCCATCCCCGTTCAGATAAGCTCTTGCACATAACCTGTACCCACAGCGGCTGGTGTAAAAAGGCTGGCTGAAAATAGAGAGGACACGGCCTTCCACTGCTTCTTTTTTCTTCACCTTGTAGTCCATGATTTTCCAGATTAATTTTCCATTGTAACAAGTGCCTTCCAAAAGCTTAAATCGTTCTTCGTTTTTATTGAGCTGTGCTTTGTGAATATTGATCTGGAGATCATGTTTGTTGGACTGACCTTCCAAAGCAACTGGGAAAAGAAGAGAGAAACATTCAGTTAAATAAAATTGTCAGAACACGGGATAACAGCAACCAGACTTGAGTTGACAGTACTTAATCACTCAAGACCCAGGCTGAAGACTAAACTGTGACATTACCTCCATGAGCTTCTCAGAGACAACTAACCTTCTAGCACAGGCCAGTCCACTCAACCTTTTGCTGATATTATGCTCGAGCCAAGATAAACCCTTAAATGACAGTAGCAAAAAGCTCCATTTATCTATTGGTTAGTCAGTTAGCAATGAGAAGCAAAATTTGCATCTAGATTCCAAGGTTATACAAACTCTTTATTTGGACTAATTTGCTGCATATATTCATGTTCTTGTAAATAATGACAGTGCCACACAGCAAAACACTAACATTATCAGGCTGTAACAGGAACCACGTGAAAATCAGTATCAACTTGGTCTGACTCACCTAAAGAGAGCACCTAAAGTAATGCCATGGAAGTGAAAGAAGATCATAGCCTTGCTGGACCTACAGCAGCAAAGGATAGAGGCTGTTTCTGTTTTCAAGATACATATTTGAGGCACACTCTGGTAAAATTAATACTGAAAGCCACATCTGACCTGCCTGTTTTTCCTCCTTCCCATAAGATACTCTTTGATCTACAGTGAGGTTTCTTAGGGTAAAGGTGGGAAGTAACTTATAGCCACTGGAATACAAGTTTGTTTCCTCTCTGATTTTGTGGACTTCTCTTCCAAATCTCAGCCTTTATTTTGCACAGTACTCTTTGCAGAAGGAGTTTGAGAAGCAGAAGCAAAAAGGTCAGGCTGCAATGCAAGCAGTTTGTCAAGAAGCAGGGAAGACAAAAGCACCCCCACTATCAAGGTTACTGGTAGCACTGAAGTAATCGAGGAGTCCATACATGTTACACAAACATGCTGTTTTAACATACGAGGCTGACATTAATCTACAAGGTTCACATTATACACATGGTGCTACCATCGAAATCCACCAGCCTCAGCAATTCCAGCTCCCCGATCCTGCAGCACCACCGGAATTGAGAAGCTGATGCCTGTATGCAGTAACACTGGTGCATAAGGAAGGTGGGAGAATGGAGCATTCACTAACAGCAACTGGTGTTAGAAATCATGAAGAGGAAAGCTGTGACCAACTAATAGCTGCAATTAACTGACTTTTTACACCACCACCGAGTCAACAAAAATCCTATACCCATGCAGGAAAGAAGTAGAAGTTTCCCAACATACATTCCCAGCATACCTAAACGTTGATCATATGTCTCCATAAGGGCAATCTTCTGTTTTACATTTTCAATTGTGTCAAACAGGGGTCGCAAGTCTAATTGACTTTGTTGCTGGTTTGCCATTTGTATTAACTGTTTTACTTGTGACTCCAGTCGTGCAGATTTATCCAGGTGACTGGCAAGAGCCTTCCCAATTAATGCCATTGGAAGAGAGTGAGAAGCAGAGATAGAGACATTCAAAATCAATCACTTCCTTTGAAACAAGATAAAGAAGTCTTTAATATGTCAGTACTATTCATTACATGCTGTATGCAAAAGTATTGCACAGGTTGCCTTTGGGACATTTCCAAATGATCCCCCATGTTTAATTCACCACCTACTCACTGAGAATCCATCCCTGATCTCATCCAATGCACACTGCATTGCTTCATTCAACCAATTATTCAATTTTACACCTGCATAATTGCTATGGGGATCTGTCCATGCGAGATTTATACAGTGCTTTTTGCCCAAGCCAGATACTCAAACTACTTTATAAAATGAAAAGATGATATTGTATTGTAAAAATACAAGAAAAGCTCATGAAGTGTTTGAGAGAGAGAGCATTCGTTACCATCCTGCTATTAATGACAATCATCACTGGATAAATGCATTCCAGGATGCAAGAAAGCAATGGGACAGAAAGGTAAAATAAATATCTTACCTGTGTGCTTGCCATCAGATTGCTGTTTTTTCCAAACAGCTGTGTAAACTGCCTGAATTCCTTCTCGCACTTTTTAACTGCTTCTGCAAGCTGTTGGATTTTAATCTCTTTACATTCCAGACTCTTACGCAAGTCAGATATCTAGATGGAAAAAAAAAAAGAGTAAAAAAATGAAGGTATAAAAAAAACCCCACTACAATCACATGAAAATGTATGCAACTACATAGGAAAAAATGGAAAAGTTTACCATGCAAATACTCTAACTTGACATACAGCACTAATTCATTCAAAATTAATGGATAAGTACTAGTAAGTACTGAACTCTGCCTCTTAAATCTTATTATTGCCCAAGCTGCAAAGCAAGATTTCTGAAAGCTTCTCTGCACTACAATGTGAAGTTGGATTTAGGCAGGAGATGAGTTTAGAGCGCAGCAGTTATTCCTGAACATTTACAGTGTTTATGTTGAGGATGTCCATGCAAGCCCACGGCATGTGCTGCTCTCCCATGAGAGGGCACATGCCCTGTGCTCCCCATGGGCAAAGTGCACTCCCATGACCCCCATGCATGGGGGACCTTGGCAGCCCCGGCACAGACGGGATTTCAGCTTGGCAGCGCATACACAACAGCTCTGGCAGCTCCTGGGAACCGCCTCGCAGTGCGCGTGCGTGTGTGTCCGTGTGCACGAGGGCTGCCTGTGACTCCTGGGCATTCATGTCACTCGCTGGAGCCAGGGCCCGCTGCAGTGACAGACATCAAGTCAGCCTGGTAGAGCCAAATCAATTCCTGAACCTTAACTGGGCAGAATTCCCAAGTTGAAAAAAAGATGTGGTTTTCCCAAGAAAACCACAAGGTAGCCATATTTCTTAATAGCTCTGTGTAGCAATAGGTGCTAGGAGACTCACACCTTCCATCTCCATCAAGACTCTGCTCTGTGATAATATCAACCTACATGCTCATACGTTTCTGTGCGTGCATAAATATATAAAATACATATTTTTGTACTGGGTTCTAACAAGTAATAGAAATGAATAAGTGAGGAGAACTGAATTCAGAACTAAAGCAGATCACCAAATTAATGCAGTTAGGGGCACACGTGTTTAAAATAAACAAGCAAAAGACTAAGTGGACCATCAGCTGGATGCATTCGCTTTGGCAGGACTGGGCCTATGGCCCGTGTCAGCTGCTGGAAGCAGCCGCAATGGTGGCCCAGGGAGAAGCGCTTGCCAGCTGCTCTGCTAGAGGACACAGCCAGCAGCTGGTGCTGCGGCTGCAGAGGACGAGACATGGGCATTTAAGAGGCTCCTCTTCAGTGTGTTCCTGCAGCCTGGGCAAGAACTGAAACTTGAGCACTCCATAAGCACACCTTGTGCCCATCGTAAGCAAAGGCAGGAAGTAAAAGGGGTGAGTGGTGGCAGCGAGTCTCCTGCTCTGCTGGGTGGAGAACACAAGTCTACCTGACTTCACTGCAAGGGCTTATTCTGACTTTTGTTGCAGTCTTTTAAAATATAATTAAGCTAAAACACACAACAAATGCAAAATCTCATAGTACTCTATAACCAGCCAGAAACTGTTGAAGAATTCTCCACACAGACTTGCCTTTTCTTCCAGCCTGGAGTTCTTGTCCAAAACCTGCAGCATGTGCTCCCTCAGTGCACCATTTTCATGCTCAGCAAGTTTTCCTCTTTTAACCTTAGTGAGACAGAGGAGAAAGTGAAAGATTCTACTTGTATGTTAGACAGATTTCTGAAAAAACTTTTTTAGCAAAAATAAAGTTATTGCTGCAAGAGTTTAAAATGCCTCCTCTGTGCTTTGAAAGTGAGGGAATGGCAGTCTCGACTTTATTGCAATATCTTAGTCAATACCAGAAAGAGTTGTGAGAGAACAGAAACAGTTTTTGGTAAATACTCTGACTGATTTGGTAGACAAATCTCAATCCCAGTGCAAATAAAGATGTATAGAACAGTACCTTTACAAGACAGCCATACTGTTTATAGGGACAGTCCACTTCGGTCTCAGGACACACTGTCTGATGGTTTTCAATCTGTGCATGTTAACAGGGAAAGTGGAAATGAAATAAATGCCAAGTAACTTACTGTGCTGGCTAAATCTAAATATCTGCATAAATGATGAATATGGCTGATGCCAACATACCACCGATCACATAAAGGGGAAGACGAGTGGTCAGAGTCAAAAAGCAAGCCAGACAATCCACTGGCACTGCAATGCCAATGTTTGCAGAGACTTATCACCTCATTCATAAAATGAGGCATATCACTTTTAGGACAAAACAAAGAAAATACTTAGAGCAAATGAGTAAACCTATTTCATTGGCATGACTCAATGCAGTCTATGAGGTGAGTTTCAAATTTCAGTAGAAGAGTACAGTTTGAATTGCTGTACATGAGGAAAAATTACAGTACCTCCTTTTTTGGGATTATCTGTGAACAGTTTTGAAGGCAAGGCACAGGATAGTCAGGACAATCATCTTTTTCATGGCTCTAGGGAGAAAAAAAGAAACAAAGGCAACAGTTTGTACTGGATTCAAGGAACAACCTATCAAAAGATGATGCACAGTATATTATAGGCAAGAAAAGACAAATATACAAAATCTCTATATTAATTTATTCTTGCCTGTAACATACAATTTTCTATTTTTATAAAGTAGTATATATAAAGAAAGCTATTAATTTCTGGCATGCAGAAAGTAATCACAAAAATACAAGTTCAAAGCCCATACCAGATTGCTGTTCATAAGAGAGCTACAGCAACTGGCATTATTTATTTTACACATTTATTATGCTTTCTCCTCCATGTTCTTGGCCAAATACTGCTCCATAATTTGTAAAGCCTCATTATAATTCTGGAAATTTCTGCAACATTAAGAAGGCAAACGTGTGTTATAGATTCCCAGGAAATGTTTTACATTCTTACCTTCATGTTGACTAAGACCACATATGTATTACAGTACTGACACCTTTCTTCTCGAAATTTACAGTGTTGACTTAAATGATCTTTCAAATCTTTCCGAAGAATTTGATCGCAGCATCCATCATTCATGCACTGCACATTCTCAAACAGACATTGCTGGAGATGCTCCTGCAATAGGGAATGGTAAATTAATACAGCAGAGGAATGAATACCAGAGTAGGGATGTGATTCACAGCATCTTCACTGGTCTAGAAAACACATAAAGCATTTGGCAGCTTGGTAACAAACTCTATATACTCTTCCTTAGTACTGCCTCAAAAGCAAAGTAAGCAGATGAATTTGCAAATCCGGAGAGCCCTTTCTATAATTTCCACTTTTTACTCAATTGATACATGAGAAAAAGCCCAAGTGCCTGATTCCTCCTGCCACGCAGCTGTGAGTTTTCATGAAGTTTCCACCTCAGGGTGTGCAGGTGCAGACAAGCTGTGCGTGTCACCAACAGCCGCTCCAAGCTCAGCCCTCGGACCCTCGCACGCAGCAGAGCTATGATGGTGCCTGGCTAGGAGGCCCTGTTGCGAGTGTGGCCGTGACATCAGGCTGAGTATCAGTCTGCTGGAACCTCCAGCACCTTATCTATTAAGACTCTCCCGATCTTGAAAAGGACAGATGCATCACAGCAAGATAAAGGCAAATGGTTCTTGTTAAATACTTAAAGGTAAAGCTGGAACAAAATTACAGCTATGATATTTTCTGTTGACATTTGTTTCTTACATGCAGAGATGGTAAGTCATGATCTAGACACTTAAACTACATTGCTATAATAACTCTGAAGACAATCCCTGAAGCTGACCTTATAGCCTACATCAGAGTTTGTATGAAAATCAAAGGCCTCCAAATCTGATCAAGAAAACCAACCTGATATCGTCCCAGAATTACTTTGGAGTTGCAATCAGGAATATTTTTGCAAAACACTTGCAAGTTAAGAACTTCTCTTTTACAGCAGTTGTCTTTGAATACCTGTAAAGAACATAAGTTAGTCTTCACAGGAGGTTATCTAAAATATTACAAAGAACATAACAACACAACAAAACACCACAAGAAACCTTTTTAAGTCAATGTGAGGACTGCATAACCACAGGTATGGTTCTTGACAATTCACCTTGAAAATGTATACTAAAAACACAGGCAAACATATTTATTTCAATTTTCTATTCCTATGAAGAGCATTATAAAGCTGTTTACTGTTGCATGACTCAATTTGCACAGGGTAGGAGAGAGTGAGTGAAAACCAGCAACGTCATATACATTTGGATTACAGTTTCCTATCATGAGTAGAGAAGGAAGGAGATACATGAAATTTCACCAGAAAATACATCCTGGCAGGATCAAGTAGGTAACACACATTTAAGGGTGTTTAATCCATTCAAAAAAAATCTGAGCTTACAAAATAAGAAGCGTGAACTTGTCTTTTACTTCAAAAAATTACCAAAAATTGAATGAAATCTGCAAAGCTAGTGAGGCGTATTTAAAGGAGTTAAAGCAGCAAATTAAAGGTCAGAGGCAAATAATCAGCATCACCCGGCAAGATGGGTGATTAAGTAGTAGGTAAACAAACTCCCCACTAAAAGAAACATTGAACACTAGAGAAGATTTAAAACTTCATGAAACTCTTGCCCACTCTTCAGGAAAATATAGAGGACTAAAATGACATGGGATATAAAATAAAGCTTTGGCTATGCATCCTTGCACAGTATTTCCCTTAACGTTGGTTGAGAGACAAAAGCTGCTTTGCCCCTGAGGACTAAGAAACTAAGCTCTACCTTTTCTTCGCTTTTTTGCTAAGAAAAAATTTATTTTCCTGACTTTTTTTTTTTTTTTTTTTTGTCTAGCAGATGTTGACTGCTGAAGCAGCTGCAGCGACAGTCACTTACCTCATGCATTTTTATTGTTTCTTGGTCGACGGGACAGGTGGGTACTGCATTCAGTTCTCTAGATCAAAAGAAGAGCCATGTTAATTCCCAGAACAGCTTATTTCTTTTACAACATTGGGCCATGCTCGCACCTGGCTCTAGTGGGGAATCAGAAGCAGACACTTCAGTGAAAGAGAGCAAACCCTCAAAATGCATTTGGTTCAGTTTCAGTAATACAGGTGTAAGTGGGAGGACTTTCTTTAGGAAGCTTTTCAAGTTGATCAGTGATACGTTGCAGTCTGAAATTAACTATCTGTTATTTTAGGATCTATTGACACATGTTTCCTAGTAAGGTCAACAAATGCTTTATAGCACAGCGATATGCGGCTTGAGAAACCATGCACGTTCTGGTTTGTTCAATCATCCAAGAAATATACACCTCATTGGAAAACATCCTGTGAACTCCAATGTTACAGAACAGAATGCTAAATCAGGCATACCTTCAGTGTTCATAAGACATGTCCTTGGGCATCTGCATAAGTACCAGACAGGTAGGATACAAGTGAGAACAGCCCTGCCATGTGAAAAACCAACGTGAGAAATACAAAACCCTGAATACAGGGAGTAGTGAGGGAAAAAGCAAGTATCATGAGCGCTTCAAGAGACAATATGAGAAAATGTATCACAATCCCACTTTTGCACATCTGGCAACAGTTCTGTGCACAGCCTCTAGGTAAACTGAATATTCTCCATACACAGTGTTCTTTCTTTAGATAATCCTTATACAGCCTATTCACAGCGAGTATAAGAACCTGTAGGTACAAACAAGAAGCAGAATGCCACTTTTTGATTTAGGCAGAAAAGTCTTCAGTTTCCTACATTTTAGTCACTTTTGTATCAAGTTCATTTATGCCAGCAATGTCACAATAAAATAAATGCTACATGCTGTTCTCACATCATAAGGGTATTTTCCTTTATGAATCAACCTTAAAGATATGCAAAAATAAACCTTGGATGGAATGTGTTTTCTCTATATCCCACTCATGGGACACCCTAAGAACCAAACCAAACTTCAAAAACACATTGATCTGGCCACTACAAAGTCAAATTTTGCCTGCAGCGCTAAGAGGATATTAAGCTGCAACTGCATAGCAGAAAGCAGAGTTTGTGCTGCAAGTGCTAATAAGAGCTTTTTTAATTAAGAGGACTGTGTCACTCTCTGGCCATCTGTTGCTACCAAATGTCATATCTGGAGTGATCCCCCAGTCTGCATTCAGACCAGCCTGTGCCGAGTGCGAGCTGCACATTCCTGGCTTTGACAGCAAGATCGGTTCAGATGGTTCCTGTCTTAAAAACCTCCCCGAAGTCCTACAGTGAGTGTGAGAAAATGCTTATTGAGGTGCTGTCCATGGCGAGGTGACCAGAAAGATGGAGTGACTAATGTGAAGCATCTAAAACACGTAGAAGTGTGAACGCCATCTACATAATTAAGCTTCTCTGTAGCAATCCTGGGCCAAACAACACATAATGAATTTCCATACAGGTCTGTGGGATAAACACATTTCATGGGCAGATAAATCCCAAGCAGGTAGATGCCAGCAACTTTATAATCTCACTGTGGTATCAGAAAATATAAAGAGCAGTTTTGTAACTCCACTAAAAGCAAAGAGGTTACACCAAAGCAAATAGCTTTGATCCAGCCACTGGTACAAAAAACATTAGAGTTTAATACAACAAACCCACCTGAACAGCAGTGACAGACAGAGCGCGTTCGTATCCTAGACTGCACCTCACTCAAATGAGCTTAAGTTTACATGAAAAATTTCCTTATGCTGACTTTACAAACACAAAAACTTCCATGCACTTGCCAAAATGATCCTGATCTGCTTGTCCCCATCAGGTAAGTTTAACAGAGGTATCTTTAAAGCACTGAGAAGGCCACGATCGAGTTCAGCAGTCCTTCCATGGCTCCTGCGCTTTTTACCGGCTCGCTGCTATTACTTCCGCGGTGGATCCATTCTCCGTACTGACCTCAGGGCAAGGATGCACTGCTGGCAGAAGCGGTGGCCGCATCCCGTCTGGTGCGGGTTGCGCAGGACCAGGCGGCAGTGCGCACACTTGTACCGCTCCTCCAGGCTCTCCACGAACCGGTAGCCAGCGTCGGGTTCGAAGTCTAGGGAAGCACCGCCCGCCGAGTTCTGGCGTGTGAAGATGCCCGAGAGACCGCTGAGGTCGTCACAGGCCATGGAAGCTACGCTGGAAAAGAAATGCAAACAGAATTCTTTAAAATATTTGCAGTCCTGTCACCCTGGCTACAGCTTGCAGCAGGCTGCTCCTTAAATGAGGAGTTTCATTCAGCTGGGTTCAGCAGGAAAGGCAGCATCAGCCACAGAAGAGCAGCGAAAGCCTCAGGGAACTACAAAACGATGCGCTCTTCTTTACGTGACTAGCCTAAATACACCTTTTGGAGAGAATTCCACAGCGTGAAAATTATCCCCCAGAAGAGAGAACGTCTTCCTGATTTTCCCACAACCTCAGAGAAGCCTCAGAGAAGTTAAAACTGCCACAGATGTGGCTGGGGASAGCAGGGGTCAAGTCTCAGCCCGACGCCTACACCCAACGCGCAGCCACCCACATGGCCTCACTTATTCACAGCACCGGGTCAGAGAGAGCGCAGCGCTGCTCTCAGCAGCAAGGAGCGCTCGGGAAGGGCAGCGGGAGGATTTCCCCCTCAGTTTCGGTGTGGCAGAAGCCCAGATCCCTGGATGTGTCGGAACACCGCCCGTGCACACGCAGCCCGCTCCGCTCCGTTCCCTCTCGGCCAGACCTCAGCGGTCCCGCCACGCTCCAGGAGGCCGCGCTGGTCCCGGGGCTCCGCCAGCCAGACCGGGCACCGTGTCTCCCCCACGACGGGCGCTCAGCGCTGGCAGCGCTGCCTCCGCCACGAGCCCCCTCCCAGGAGCCTGCCTCTCACAGACCTCCAGGGATGCCAACCTCCGCAGGGTTTCAAACAGCCAGCCCTCCCGACGGCTCTCCCGCTGCCCTGGCGCACCAGCGGGGACAGCGTCTCCTCCTCACGTCAACCAGGGATGTAGCCCAGAGGTGCTAAAACCCCCGAATCCTACAAGAAATCATTTTTTCTAATGCTTTTTCTCATTTCCATAGCATCCAACCTCTTGAAGGAGGCTGTAGCCCACTTGACGCTAAGGATTTTGCAAGTAAATGCTGCGTCCTGTAAAATTCCACCAAAAAATCCGTTTCCACCAGTTTTTGTCTCTCAGGCTCTGCCTTGTGTATAATGTGCTTCTGGCTTAGGCAGACAACATTATAAGTATTTTAAGGAAGCACATGAAAAAGGCTAAGAAGAGACACGGTTACCAACCCAAAATACCATCTGGAAACTCACTCACATATACCTCTCTGCTAATTAAATCAGCTACATTCCTTCCTCTCTCCTTCTGAAGAAAGCACACATTTACTACAGCCTTTCCCAACATTCGGCTGAAATGAGACCCGTTTTTCCCCCTAAGTGCCTTGAGGTGCACATATCCCTACCCCCCAGATAGATATACATATACACATATTCCTGGAGAGGAGTCTCAGAGCACGCCGCTGCCACAGCTTTTGCACCGGAGAGCTCCTGCTCCACCTCAGCTGGCCAGGGGAGCCGGTGGGAGTTTGGGTCTTTGTGGCAGTGGCTGAGCACCCTGTGGCGACAGCAGCASCTCGTGCCTGGGCTTCCCTCTTGTCTCTAGTCTCATCCTTCAGGCATTATTGGGGCCTAGAAGGTGTTTGGGACAACTCGGAAAAGGGTCACTTTGATACGCCGCGACCGTGAGAGTCTGTGTGCGCTGGGGCGGCGGTGGGATGTGGGGGGCGCATGTCTGCGCTAGCAGCGACGTCACGCGAGCCACGACTGCGGAGAGCGTGGTTGCGACCGGCGCGCACGTCACCCGGCAGCTCCTCTCCCACTTCTGCCTTCTCCGAGGCAAAGGCAGCGGAAAGAGCGCTGTGCGCGAGGGCGAGCGCCCCGGGCGCGGTGAATCAGCTTCCTGCGGGCGCCYGCGCCGGCGCCGCGGCCTTCCCTTCCGCGCGCCGCCGGCAACCTGCAGGGCTGCCGCCCCCTCCCAGAGCCCGGCCGCGCTCTCCCGGCACGAGGGTGTTCATGGCGGAAGCGGGATGCACGCGGAGCAGTGCTGGCACCGCAGGGCCACTGGAAAAGCATGAGATAAACCGAGCACTCTATGGACACGGCAAATCCATGCATCGGGAGCRCTGTACTTGTACACATCGAAACAAACCGAACTGTCTCGCGTTAGCTTGGATCACTGGAAGCCAAGCCCAGTCTTACAAACAACCACCGCACAGTCGGACCTCAACAAATTTGTGYACTCACAGCACAAATTGAAACACCTTCTTTGGTACATGCGGGAAACAATCCTGGGCGGAAAATTTTCATAATAAAAATAAACTGTTTAAAACGTGGGCTATCTTGTTTTAACTACCACCACACCAAGGAGGGGCCCAACATTTTCCATCTAAAAGACCCACATTCAGTTTATCTTATTGCTCTCAGTAAGGCACAAGCAGCCCGTGTTAAAAGCAGAAAAATGAGCATGGCATCACTAACTAAAATGCAGCTGTTACATGAACACTCCTCACAACCACACTAAAGCAGGTGTGCTCCTGGGATGTCCCCTTCGCGACGATGCTGCTGGTGGTGGCCACCAGCAGCCACACGGGAGGAGAAGCACTGCAACATCTACACCACCCTGAGGCGGCCTGGACGGAGAAACACTCTGGGCATCAAAAACGTACTTAATGCACTCAGCGAGACAGAAAAAGCCTCTGTAATGTGGCGGTTCTTTCCCAAGAGCCGGCGCTCTCTGCCCTGCGAGAGCAGGCTCCCAACAAGAGCTATCAGAGTTATCAGATTGCCACGGGGCGCTGAGGGCAGCGGCCGCTCTGGCAGGCAGCAATGCCATGCTCAAAATAGAGCCAATTCCCCACGAGGGCAGGGCCAAGCGCGGGCACTCAAAGCCACCCTGTCTTTTAGACAGAGCAGGGCAAACAGTGAACTGCTACCACACACTGGGTCACCCTGGACCAAAGAGAAGAGGTCTCCTGGYCCTGCTGGGTAGCAAACAGGCGGGTGGTGCTGGCCCCGGCCCTGCCTGGTCCTCTGTGTGCAGGGAGACTCGTGCCTGGCTGCCTTCCCAGACGGCAGTATTGCTCAGCAGGGAGCTCCGTGGTGACTCCTGTGCACACAGTGTCCCCAGGATGGGCACACAGCAGGGCACGGAAAGAGAGTTCTGCTCGGGCTCTCCCACACCCAGCTCAAGGATGCTCCTTTGCTCCATGATACTCACTAGAGTTGAGGCTTAGAATACTCTCTGTTCTTCCCTCGAAAATTTTCTTTTATGGCATACCAGAACTGTAAGATTGTCTTAGTCAAAATGTGGGGGAAAAAAAATTAAAATTCAATAGACTTTACAATTCTTTCTATTGGAAGTTGATGGACAGAAATATGATGGAGGGGAGTGGAACCTGCATTTACTTTACTCTCTCCAAACTGCCTTACGACCTGGGTAGATTAGCTGTCTCCAGTATTTTAGAGTTAAAATAACCCAGTTTTATGACTTACTAATAATATAAGGCTCCTCCACACAAACACTGCATCTTGAGAAAGAACATGTCCCGACACTTAATATACAGACATTTAAAGGTAATAAAGTCTGCCAAAAAGGCTATAAATATCTAGACACTTTCAAATAGGTACAAATTTAAGATACAGCAGCTGTGTTGAGTCAGCTAAAAGTAAGAGATGAGGCCCTCTGACGTCACCACAGCGTCATCTCTGTCCTTTCRAACACGGAAGGGTGACAGTGTTTCGACCAGCGACAACGAAACGCACTTGTGGGTCTCCCCCGAGGGAAGGAATCTGGATGCAAATTTGTGGCCTCTTACAAGGGGAAAAGATCCTTTGCTGCATCAAAGCTGGCTCCCCACTTGACTGCAGGGCTCCCTCCTGGCAGCAAAGCCTGAAAACGGCGGTTCAGCGACCGGGGGGCACCAGCAGCGGAGATCCCAACCGCGTCACCTCCGCTGGATCCGTGCTCGGGGACCCACAGGACGCTGCTGCCGAGGGCAGCAGAACCAAATTTCTTTGTACAACAGCAACTTTCATTTTGTCCAAGTCCTCGTATCGCCTCATTCTAAAAACAGCGAAAGCAGCATCGCTTTGCTAATCTCCATAAGCAAATTTTCATTAAAAAGGGTATGACTGTAGGGTTTTCTCTGCATAGATTTACTGCCAATGGGTACAGTAAATTCCCATAAGACTAGACTTCATCACTTTTACAGGCACAGATACAGTCTAATACAGGCAATATTTTTAAAAAAGTACACTCATATAACTAACAAAGCATATCTGGTGCTGAAGTAGGTTTGATTTTCTGGCCTTCTGGCTTATTTGCTATATTTGCTATTTCTAYGGCTCTTCAATCATTAATTAATGAATGTCTATTGTAATATCAAGAAATCTTTACATCTAACCAACAAAAGATTATTACAACAAATAYGTACAAGATACCTTAATATATTTGTTCCTAAAATCCATGCAGTCACTCTCTAGAAAGGTTACATTCARGACCTATTAAACAAATCAATGAAACACTTGGTACGTGAAACATTTGGTACTTAATAATCTAGCTACTTAGAAAAAAAACCCAAAAAACAGAAAAACAACCTCCTCTCTTCCCCCTACAAAAAAAGGGCTTTTTAATATATCAATATCTACATTTCAAGTTGATAAACACTAACATTCCTGAAGAAGATAATTACATAGATATACCCTTGATGAGGCCAGCCTACCAGAAAACACTATTTTTTAATTTATCAGTCACTTTCAGCTTCTTGATCAATATCTGGATATTCCTTATCAACAACACAACTTTACATTAGAAGTCCCTGCTCAGCATTGCTGATATGAGGTACCCGTAGGGGCTCTTGCAGCACTTTGTCTCTTCTGAGGAACTCCCCCCAAGACCCTTCAGATTCTCCAACCTTGTAGTAACAGACCTGCATGATTTTCAAACATCCAGTAGCAACAGYTAATACCTGAAGAGCCCTTTAAAAAAAGAGGCAAGTAATTATTACAGCACTAAACTCCCGCCAACAATTAACAAGATACTTTTTGATAGACCCATACCTGGAAACTGTGGCTGATCCCTGATGGGGAGAAAACGAGAGCAGGCGCGAGCGAGAGTGTGTGAGCGCAAGCGTTGTGGTTAAGCAGCATGAGCGTTTTAAACCAGCAAGGGAGTGGAAATCCCCCAACGTAGCTTTGAAAAGATCACGTCTAAAAATGTTTCAAAGGGCTAGGACATCCGACAAGCCATTGAAAAGTAGTTTCCCTTAAAGTGCCGTCGTGACTGCAGAACTCATGGCTCGGAGCCGCATAAGGCTACAGTGCTTGTTTGCACATTAACAGCATCACTTTCAAAAAGAAAAAGAAAAAAAAAAAAAAAAAGAAAGAAAGGAGTATGTGCTGTGACCAATGTAAAAATAAGTGGTCAGCAGGAAACACGGGNAAAAAAAAAAAAAAAAAAAAGAAAGAAAGGAGTATGTGCTGTGACCAATGTAAAAACAAGTGGTCAGCAGGAAACACGGGAGGATGCAAGGAAAATCAAGGTCCAATCCTGAAAATCCCACAAGTAGCCCTTATGAACACAGGTGGAGCAACTCGTTTTGGGAAAACTGGGGACTGCTTATGCAAGGAGAGGCACTGGTTCATCCTGAAGTCAGCGCAGTGATTGATGTTACACTGCACTAACTTGCTCCAAGATGCTGCACAGGCGCTCGGCATCTAAAGCAACTTGCCAACTGAGGCAAAATCAATTTTATGAAAATAAATGCTTATATTGGGGTTTGTAATAATTAAAGCAGCTGCACTCCCTATCGATTTTATAGCTTGAGCTTAGCTGCATACGCAGGAGTCCYGGCAGCCCTTGTCTCCACAAATTCTCTGCATTTCGGTCTCCTTTTCCAGCCAGCACTGCAGGCTCAGTTTAAATCCTCGCTCATTCCTTATTCTCTTCTGCCGCCTCTCCTGGCTTTCTATTTTTATCTTTTAATTTTGTTTGGAGGGTAAGGAAAGCAAAGCTCTCAGCTCAAGTATCGGGCCTTGCTTTCTTTGGCCAATTAGATATACCACTAGTCCCCCCCAAAAAATAAAGTGATAACAAGCCTTTTCCCCGCCTAGGGTAGGGTATCTACGRAAGCAATATTTTATAGGATTCCAGCTATTTAAGATACTAGTCTTCAAAAGAGTTTCTATCCTGTAGAAAACGCAGCTCACTAGTTTCGTCCCTTTAACYGAAGGGCATTTCTAACCCGGTTGCATCTCCCCCGGTAGGAGGCCGTGCCCCCGACCACGCGTTCTCCCCACTCCGTCGCCGGAGCTCTGGAGCGGCCAGGCCGCCCCCGTGCCAGCGCAACGCCACCAAGGGGAAAAGGCCATCGCTGACAAAGAAAGAAGACCACCACATGAAGACAAGTTGCCTCTTGGTCAATTAAACTGACCCCAGTGGTGTTTCTAGGGGCAACCTAAGCCCTCTTCTGTGGTGAAGTTTATTAGAGCAGAAGACACCCATGTGCCTCTGCAACTCAMGCGTGTCCTCAGCACGCGTCTTGACCAGGCTGGGGCCTGCACACAKCCTCAGCGCCAGCTGGCATCAGCACACCGACTTTGCGAGGACTCTCCATGACACCAGGTGAGGAAGGAGAGATCCCGGGCGGCTCGGCACGGCGGAGGCCGCCCAGCCGCCAGCGCAGCACCAGGAAGCGCCAGCTGCTTCTGGGAAGCTCTGGGGAAAGCCCCAAATGGAGACGCTGAGCAGGATGGATCTTACTGTCAAACAATTTCACTCTGCAGATGAGTAGAAAGCAACAGGCTGGCGCTACTGTTCACGCACACCCTTCGGAGGCCAACATGGCGCGAGGACTCTGCGCGTGCAGCAGGAACCGGCAAGGGGCGTTAGGAAGTTTAGTTCGATTCAAGGGGATGAGGGGGAGAAGCAAGAAAACAGACAGGAAGAAAAAGTAACAAAGACAGGAAAAATACATGGAAAAGTTACTGAAATGAAGTAACAACAACTGATGGAGGGTATGACAAGCACTGTTCTTAAATTGACTCTCTTGAGCTGAAGAGCATGAGAGCCAAAGCAAAGTCCCCACCTCTGCACTACCTAATCTGCAGGTCACTACATACTCTGCAGGACTGAGTCTCAGTGGCAGGCACTTCTCAATCACCTTTTAACTTTCCAAGGAGGATGCTACCTGTCCGAGGGGATAGACACCATTATCCATGTTGGCTTGCCTGTTAATACCCATTCAAGGCCCGTGACAGTCTTGGTGTCTATTTTTTGCACTCCTAACCCTTTAAATTAGGCTTAATGAGTAACTCAACCAGCAGGGTACAAAAATCTCTGAGTCAAGTCACTGCTTCCTCAGCAACCAAGTGACTCTTGACTAGGGCGAACTAGACCTCTGGCTTTCAGAGCCAATCACACAGGACACTGAAGAATCACAGCAGGACAAAAAGGGCAGTTCGTGAGGGCCCCGCGGTCTCTTGGCTCCACTGCTCAACACAAGATTTAATGCAGGTGACAACTGGGGTAGATGAAACTATGATGTTCTTTTCTGTTAAGGATAGTGCCTAATACCCCTGCACACCATCTCCCATTGAGTATGTGCTCCCACAACCATTGACATGTGATGTCTCTAAGACCACATGAAGAACTGAAACCTGTGATTTTGGTCTTTCACACTTTGCAAGGCCAATATTTCAGACACTCGTCTCATTTATGGTTTGGGGCAGAAACTTTGTTTCTGAAACCCACATACATCCCCTCAAAGTAGAGGGGATGGCAAACCATGCACGACCTAACAAAGTGTGTGCACTCCTGCGCCACACTGGTTTGCAGATCRTTCCTCTCCTTGGGGCTTGCTCAGGTAATAGATGGTTTTGCAATAACAACAACCAATAACAAATTAACTTCTTCTTTTCCATATAATAATTCACTAAACAAGCACGGAGCAATTTATTTACCTTTACAGACCCTTGCATGTAGATGTCATTACACCACACGTGTAAATGAGGTTAGTCGGTCCCCCCGGGGACAAACACACTTGAAAGCGCTCTGGGCAGTCCCAAAGAAAACCACTGCGGCTCGGGGTATGGGCAGTTTCTCACACACTATTTACTTGCTGCAAGACCGAACTGTGGCAAAGGYGGAAATTCTTGGGCCATTTTTATTAACGCCGCGGTGTGACTCAGCTTCCCCGCTGCTGCTGCCGTGGACAGCAGGAAGGCGAACGTGCACGGGCGCAGGAAGCACGTGCGGACCGYGGCAGCATTCCCTCCCACGGGCACCTGTGAAGAACCTTGGACACAAAAGGCTGGGGAAAGGTGAGGGGAAGGCGCTGCCGCTCCTCTGGGTGCAGCGCAAGGGCAAGGTGGGCACGTGTAGCCAAACTTTCTTTGTCAAGCCCACAGAAGCAGACCGTCCCTCCGCGCAAGCTAAAYCCTCAGCCTCTCCCCCAGTATCCCTGGGCTGGAGGTCTATCAACTCAGATGTACCTCAGAGAAATCCTTAGCTCTTCCCAGCCAGCCTTCTGCAGAGTCCCTCCCCCAGCAGCCCAGAATGGACCCATCCAGCTCCTAYTAAACTTGGGTTCGCAACCTTTGCCTCTGCCTTGGACTTCAAGCTCTAGGTGTTCACAAACAGCTCCTTCTGAGTGATAATCCCATASGATGCATGAGAGACAAGATGCATATGAGAAGCATGAAATGCATGTGAAATAAGACGCATATGGGACAAGAAAGACTCTAACGAAAGCCCTTCTCCAGGCTCCCGTGCTCCTTGTGCTTTCCAAAGCTCAGGGAGTGCAATCTTTCCATACTTCTCCACCCAGAACACTGCAGCACAGATCACTCTCTTGGCCGCTTGCTCAGCCACCTCCCCGCTCCCCGCCCATCCTTTCTGCATCTCCCTGTCCGACGCCGCTTCTGGAGCTCCTTGTTCCTAAGCCCATCCCGCTCCACCTCCACATGGCCACAGCCACCTTCGATGGTTTAAMGGGGGCAATTTCTTCCCCGTCCGGATGACGATTCCAGGCTCTGCTGTCTGCTCGGCCAAGGCAAAGGTTTTGCTCCGCCTCTGCTCAGCCCTYGACGCCCCACGGCCCCGATGCGATGAAGCCCCTCCACGTGACATGAGCAACAGACACCATGGAGGGCCACATGACAGGTCCACGGGACGGGTCCACAGGACAGGCCCGGGCCCCCTGTGGCACACAAGCACCTCCGCTCATCCCGGGATGCAGGGCAGTGACGCGATGCAGTCAAGCAGACCCGAGCAAAACACCGGTCAGTCAGGTCAGCAGCACCTGGCACAGCCGTAGGACAGGCCCGCTGGCTGGAGATCCTTCACTTATCTTTAAATCCGGGTGCACCGTGTGGAGGTTGCTAGAATGGCTTCCAAAGGCAAATGCTGTCTTTCTGGAGGCGTGCTGACCTGAATGCACCACGGGAGCTATTTTTAGGGCACAATTGCAATCTTTCAGTCATCCCGGCTCTGTAAAAGGGGTATTGGGAGAAAAGCTGCTCTTGGCTCACACCAGGGACCAGCAGACAAACTGGGGCCGGCCGCAGCAGTGAAGTCGCGCGACGCCRCGCGCTCCGCTCCCGCTTTTCCCTCCCGCTCCCGCTCCCGGGCGCTGCACGCGCGCGGGGGGGACGCTCCTCCCCGCCGCCCCGCCGGGTGCCGCCGCCGC
>PTEX01000013.1:5608667-5659368 GCA_003342815.1 Eudromia elegans
GCACCGCCGCCGCCTTCGCCGCCGCGGCGGCCCCGGCCGGGCCTGTCCCGGCAGAGCTGGTCCGGGAGGGCCGATCCGCCCGGGAGAGCCGCCCCAGGAAAGCCGATCCGCCCGGCAGAGCCGGTCCGGGAGGGCCGATCCGCCCGGGGATGGCCGTCGCCGAGGGAAATCCCTCAGGAGCGCGGGACCACAAGCCCTCGCTAAGGTTAGCTTAGCACAAAGAAACAGTCCACAGCACCTGCACTGGCTCAAGATCATCCCCGAAGAGAAAGAAAGAAGAACCTGGTTTCTGACTTTTGCCATCTGAAATGACCCGTCTGTCACGCACGCGTGTCACCTTCCAGAAAGGGCCAGCGTGAGTCCAGGGGCAAGCAAGCGCTGAAGCCAACARCATTCCCTCTGCCCTCTCTGGCAGAAAGGGCCCTTCCTCGTCCTCCAGTTTGGGAACAAGCTGGTGAGTGGGCTCTTCTTGTGTGGGAAGAGCACAGGGGTATGACTGGCACAACAGGCTTTCTACCTAAAAATATTTACTTAAAACAGAAACGTTAAGTGATCATTTCAARTGATGTTTTCTTCGTAGTTGGGATTCAGGTCCCAAGATAGAGCAGTTTTTGCCCACATGATCCTCCTTCTCTGGAGGAACATTGAGATGCCCCAGGAACAGAGCTCAGGGGTGCAGAGCAGCACTCAAAGAGCMTTGAACCCCAGGGCTGAGACCTTGCATCTAATTTGACCCTCAAGATGCAGCGAGTACAACAAAAGGTGGGTTTTTTYCTGCACTGAAGCCCTGCCCAAGAAGCAGCAGGAACCAGGGGACGTTAACCCCCTGGTTTTATCTGGGACCAGCCCAGAGGAAACTTCTCATGAGCAAGAGCTGTGGATTGGTTTTGCTGTGATTCACAGCCAAAAACCCCCAATAGCTCATGATTAAAGAATTCAGGCAACTAAAACCAATAGCCTTCACTAACAGTGAATATAAAAATGATTAAAAAAAAAAGTTTTGCATTAGTATCAATTTTAAAAATGTGCTTTGTGAAAAGTACACTAGCTCTTTATAGTCMGGATGCTTTTTTTCCTCTCTGAGGAAATCTCTATTCATCAGTGTAAGTCTACAGCAGACCACAAGTGCCATGGGAGAGTTTGCRTATTTTTCCATTTTCATTTCACATAAAAGCTCCTGTGATCTTAAAGCAGGTCCCTGTGGTGGCAGCGCCTGCTTTCAGCACGCTCACGAGGTAGAGGCTCAAGCAGGGCCCCTTCCACACTGCCACTTTAAAAAGGACCGTCCTTACCTGGTCATACATAACTGCTTCCTCCTGGAGGCTACGGGCTTGCTGTTTGTTTTGAGGATTGCAAAAATGCCAGGATAGGATCTGAACACAAAAGACACCCCAACCAAAGGAGAAACCCCACCAGATTACAGACACWGAGCTACAGTTCCTTTTCCTTATGATCTGCAAAACAAATTAAACTGCTTTACTATGGGGTGTGATGTTTAGTGATTGTTTTATTAATGCAGAAATATCTGCTTAAGTTCATACCCATTCTGATTTAAAGTGCAACAATTAAGTCTGATACTTTCTTTCTGTACATCCATACTTTGCAGTACTGTTCCTAGAAGACATGTAGTTCAAGTCATGCCTTGCATTTGTAAAATCTGCCATTTTTTTAGTATGTTTTGCTTTATTAACTAAAATAAACTGTACAAAAAGCTGTAAAGTTACATTAGCTTTTAACAATGTAGGATACACGTTCTCTGCCAAACTTTAGTGTGCAAACATTTTACATTTCTTAAAGTGACAAAATTAAGCCAACTTTGAAGTCAGAGTTCATTACTACATTACAAAAACCGGAGACTAGATATGTCAAAAGAAATTCCCCACTGAAATCAACACCATTGTATAGTTTTTATTTCTAATTCTTAAAAAAATAAATGAATTTAGAAGAGAATCACAGTATAAGGGCCCTAACATTTTAGACCATTACAAGGTACATAAAAATAGAAGACACAGATTCCTTTAAAACTTTAATCCTTTGATTAAGCAGCAAGCATATCACTCTCCAGGCAAACACTGCTTAAAACAAATCCTACCTCCAAAAACAGGACGTGCAAACTGTATGCACATATTCTGCAAAGCACACAATAAAGACATTTTGCTATGTACATACTTATTTAGTACTACAACTGCTAGGAGTTCCCTACTGTGTGCTACAGTGTATGTAAATTAAGAAATACTACCCATCTCTGACCCTCCCCCCACTTCAAATACAGCACCTTTGCCCAATTATAGAATATTTAAACAAGATTAAACTGAATTACAATGTACTGAACAGTTTTATAGCAGTTGGTGGCGGCCAACTCTACTGCAACACCCAACATTGTGCATACTGAAGTCTATTGACAAGAGACAAGACAAAAATTAGCAAAGATACACCACACACACTYGGGAGACTCAATGCTAGAAAAAAATACTGAAGATGTATCCTATCACTGTCAACAATTAAAATGAGATACTTGGACAGGATGTCAGGRTGTACCTGTGGGTTTCACAGCAGTTTTAAAGTCTGGAGAACGGCCAGATCTGTATGTAGTTGTGGTGGGGACGCTCATGACTCCCAGACAACAAGTTTCAGTGATCATAAATTCCTCAGTTTGTGTTTTACAATGCTGTTTTTCTTCAACGAGGGATCATCTGATGCTTAAATAGCAGCTAAGGATCTGCTCTGATGCCACAAAAAACTCTGGAGAGGGACCCTGCTGATATGCTGAAGTCTCACACACAAAAAAGGGCAGCTGTTTGGAAAGAAAAATCTCTCAGGATTATGATTTTGAGGATGTATTCAAACGAAGAATCAGGATAGACATTGTCAACACCTTAATTGCAATTTAGGCCATGAATATCAAACTTTAGATTTATAAATGAAACAGCTTTGCAAATATGAAATATTTTAGCTACCTGTTAAACTGATCGTTAAGACTGTTCAATTTCAATGAAAAAGACTAMGGGTAGCACATTCCTTCCTCATATAAGGCCTCATTTTAGTCAAGGGCAAATCTGATTAATAACAGTTAACGTATTTTAAATGGTTTTCAAACACTTTCAGGTACAAATAAAAATAATCTTCTAGAAGAACACGGCAGTCAAATCCAATGTTATTACACAGTTGAAAATGCAGAATTTTAGTATCTTGATCCAGATCACTTTTTTAAAAATAATGTTTCAGACAAAAGCAGTTTAATGAACACAGTGAAAACAATCACTTTCAATTTCCTAAAATTTGAAGCAATGATTAATTTAAAAAAAAGAAAAAGWCCAGAAAACCTCAACCCAGCTAATCAAATCACCTAGAAATAGCAGAAATCAGACACTCACTTAACACTCTAAGATTAGGTTGGCAGCAGATAGCCCCTATTACCACAATATTCTACTACCACCATCAGCCTATGTTTTTATCATCACTTCTTAGGCAAGCTATCAATGAGCTGTCAATATCTATATGAACTGCAGACAGCCATTTACAGAGAAATAAAATTCTACCGTACTTAATACTCGCTCCTTTTCTTCTCCTGTCATCCCCAGCTGCCACTACTTGCTGCCTCTCTCTCCAGCCCAGCCCACAAGAGACTTTGTGACAGGAATCTGGACTCCTGTTTTCTCTTAACTGACACAATTAGAACACATGTGAGATTTAACATGTTTGGTACAATAGCTCATCATGTATTCGGGATACTCTTTCAGAGGAGTACTTAACAAGAAAGTACCTTTTTTTAAAAAAAGGAAGTGTTCTGGGAAAAACATGGAGAAACACCTACGTTTTACAAGTGCATGAAATGTTTCTATTTTTACCTAAACAGGGCCAAAATTCCAAACCTAAGGCCATTAGTTTTTTGCACTAGAAAGTAAAACAAACAAAAAACCAACAAAACACAACCAAAAAAAAAAAAACAAACCTACATTTAGGTCTCCTACAGTAATATCTAACCCTAGAACTACTTTCTTGTAGTTAGGTACTTGACTACAAAGAACTGTAATAAAATAAATAGAGTAAAAATCAGTTAAACAAAATCTTGGTGTGTTGAACATTTAAGAAGTTAGCTTCCTTCAACAGTTATTYGTATAGAGGAGGGCTGTACTGTAGGTATTGTTCTGCTGTACAAGTCTTCTACACAAAAAATATTTTTATACAGGTGGTCATTGATGTGGCTCCATTTCTAGTTATTAGCTTGCTCCTCCAGAAAACTGGTCTCACACCTGCGAAGGCTTGCTCTTTCCTCCCTTCATTCCTTGGAAAAAAAGGTAGACACGGACAGAGTTTTTCAAACGTAGGAGCGAGCACAACGCTGCTCCGRTTCTTCAGTGCAGAGTGGACTGCGGTTCTGTCTGGATGCCGATGAGCGAGGGGGGCTGCTGGCCGCTCGCCGTGCCCAGCACGGGCCGCGGGTTCAGGCGGGGGGGCATGGAATTAGCTGGSCGGATGAGCGGCGGCGGGGGCTGGTTGAGCGTCGGCCTGGGCTGGATGAACCGTGCCTGCTGCTGAAGCGGGGGCGGCTGCCGGTGGAGAGCAGGAGCAGCGGGAAGCGCCGGGCGCAGCAACGGGGGCGGCTGGTTTAAAGCTGCCATGGGAGCGGTAGGTGCCGGAGCAGCCGCCGGCGCTGGAGGCGAAGGGCCTAAACACTGAGTGGCCGGAGTGCTTTGTGCCTGTGGAGGACAGAGACGGAACACGGCGTGAGAGGCCATCGCAGGTGGGATGCCACGCAGGTGGGCAGCCACTGTCCACTAGGCAGGAAACAGTATTTAAAAAACAAACAAACCAAAAAACTGAGAAGCTACTGAAAAGAAATCACAAACCAAAATATCATAGACAGCAGAACTAAAAAATATTTATGAAGCAAGAGCCTTCTTTCTAGAGTAAGAAGTGTATTTTAACAATAACAGTAACAGGATATTCGCTATGAAAGGTGCAGTCCTGTTCCCAGGTGATTAAGGACATTGGCTGAAGCTCTATGCAAGCTCATTATCATTCTTTAGAATGTGCTTTGCCACTCCACACCAGTTGTTAACCTTACATTACAATCACTAAATACAATGCTATTCCTCAATCCATGCTTACTTAGATCTGGTACACAAAAACACACCTCATCTTCTTCATCAGTGCTCTTTCCTGACGGCACATTAGAAGTATTTTTTGTGTCCTCCCCTAAAGCAGAAGCATCACCATTAGAAGCCAGGGTTCCTTGTTCCGCTTCCCATTCCTGCAATACCTCCTCTAAGTTAAACCGACGCCTGTAGTTTACAAAGAAGTTCTTCACTTGGCCAACAGTCTTGTTGCCAATTACATCTGCAATAGCTTGAAAATCTTTACCATATTTGCGGACACCTGGAAGGCAAAGTAAATAACATAGCTGTGAAGAATCAGTCAGACACAGCTACGTGTGATGTATTTATAAGAGAGAACCTATGGGACCTGCAAACCATAGGCTCGCTAATTAGAAGTTCTCAATTAAGAGAAGGCCTCAATTTTTCTTAAAGCAATTTTTTTTTTTAAATCGCATAGCCATCAACACATAGAATCAAGAACTTTATTTAAAAGGTTATTACCCCCCTCTTAAAGTTTCTGTTACTTGCCAAGTCTCCCAACCAAAGACCACGCAGCCCTGGCCTGTCGTGCATGGGACAGACTCCCGCAGTGTGCTTGGAGAGGGGGCAGAAGCCTAGGGCATGTCCACGAGGGAGCGAGGAGGGGAGCGGGTGCAGCAGGGCCCAGTGACAGAAGCCAGGAGCTGCCGCAGGCTCCCCGGGTCCGCTGCAGCAGCTGGGGTCGCTTCTCAGCCAGGAGCCAGCACGGCAGCTGGCTGGGGCTCCCTGAGCTCAGCAGCTACTGGACTAACACGAGTACATCATGGGGATGGTTCTCATGTCACCTTCCTCCCTTTCTGACCTGCTATACCCAGGCTACAAAGGGTAACTGCCAGACATTCACCACACAGTCTTGTTAAAACTTTCAATTCCCTGTTCACAGTTGGTAGATGAAACTGGGTTTTTAGGACAACCGACTAGAGGGAAAAAAACACAAGCTACCGGTGTCTGTTCACAACACATTTCCCAGCACAAGCCTCCAGGAATTGAATTCTCCAGCAAGAAAGTGAATGACAGAAGATCTCTGCATGATTCTTTTTGTCTATTTTCATGTTGGTATCAGTAGGTCAGTTGTTTACATGCACTTCCCAAGGAAATGCTGCTGGTCCTTTACAAAAAAATCTCTATGTGGGCTTTTTGGAATTCCAAAATGAACATTGTGTACGAGAATACTGGAAAAACAAGTACAAAATTCTGTAATATTAAACTTCAGTCCAAGTCCAAGTCAGTTCTCTCTCAGCTCTATTTAAGGTATATGCCTAGTTCCTCCTCTTCTGCATACAAGAAAAAAAATCTCCAGCATCCTAGAGCATAGCTTTTAGCTACACTAAATCTATTTTTCATCACAAACGTCCCAAAGTCTGCAGCTTAAAAGACACAGAATATCAAACAAATTTATTTTACAGTGCTGTAAGACACTCCAGTTTTCATGAACAGGAGACTCACTTTGCTCTCAGCTATGTATGAGTGAACCAAGACTCAACTTGTTACACAAAGCTCCTGATGACTACACCTTTGCAGGGCATATTCCAGCGCTCAGAAGACAAGCATTTTATTTTGTCACAGCAGCATGGATTTATGCCCGATCTCATCTCTCACTTCAAGAAGGTGAGGCAAAGGATTCTGAAGTGAGAGCTGATCCTTTTCAGCTGAACTGTGAGGAGCATGGCCTTCATTCTGTTCTGCTCCTTTCTACTATCTGCATTAATAGGTACTTATGAAGCAGTAGGCACATGTGCAGTTTAAGAAAATAAAGTTCTGCTCTAGGATAGTAACAGTTTCTGTAGCTGAAGCTAATGTTTCAACCCTCAAGAGCTTCATTATGGCTGGCTACATTATCTTACCTCTTTTCCTAGCATCTCTAAAGGCATTCTAACATTCTGGCCGCAAGATCCCAACAGTGCAAAGGGACCCAGCAGGGTCACACGGGAGTGAGCACATCTAGGAAGAGGTACAGGGGTTTGACTCTATGCACTGTCATACAATGTGTTATCTCCACTCCTTAAAAGTGCCAGGCACCCACAGAACACACCCTCCAGTGTTTTAATATCTTTTGTCTGCCACATCCTAAGCACCCTTGCTAATTTATAATGATCATGAAGTATCCACTGTACAGGAGCTACTACATCCTGCCCAACTCGAATGAACAAATGCCCAACAAAATAAAGCACACTGTTCAAAAAACATTGCTCAGCCTCATAGCAATTTCAATCTTCTCTGCTTTTATTCAGCGAATGCTCCTCTCTTCCCCTTAACCTGCAAAATAACTGAAGCTGTTGAGTAAATCCATCTAAAGCTGACAAATGGCAAGGTTTTAAGCCTACTTTCAGACAAGGCAGAACCAACCATACCTTCACTGGAAACCTAATTGAGACAAACCCAAACACCTAGACAAACCCAAGCACCACTAATTCTGCTAGAGCTACTCATTTTGGGTGCTTTTTAGAGGGTTAAGTGCTGTTATAGCATCACCACAATGACTTCCAGGCTTTACTGCAGTAAAGCACTTTTAACCTGCATGGCAAACACAGAGGGAGTTGAATATATGTCAATGAAAGCTTTATAGACAAAGTGCTGGCACATCTGCAAGAGGATACTTTATCCCTTTAACTCAGATTGGTGCACATTATACATCCTTACATAAGTCTTGTGCAAATTATTCAAATAGTTTCCATAACCTCCTAATCAATAACAATATTATTAGGTTTTTGACAGTGAAGCTCAGAAGCCTCACTTCACAGGTATGGATGCTCCTGGCCACTAGCTCACTATGCTAGACCCTGGATTTCTCAACTGTTTCCACTGCAATACACTGCTCTCCCATTTGAACTTGTTTGTTTTGAACAAGCCCTAAAACACTTTTGCAATTACAATTTTGATGTGGCTGAGATCTTAAGCTTGAAATGATAATTGCACTTACACATTTCTTTGCACAAATAAAACACCTCACACTGGCCCGTTAACATTCGATAACTCTTCAGACAAAGTTTAACAGCAACCTGGTGAAATACACTGAAAAAGATTGGCCCAGTGATCTTTATCAAGCCTGAGTCCGTAGTCCTGGTGTAGGCAGCCACGCTAATTTTTATATACTCATTTTCATTTTAATGAGTTTGTTACCTCCTTCTCCAGTTACTAACTGCCTGAGATCACATTAACCTACACAGAAACTACTTGAACTATTTCATTTTAGAAGAGTGCCAAAATCATTTTACTGCAGAATATTTCTGATTCCACAATAGGCTTCAATGAAATGAGCAAATCATGGAAGTGAAAGCTGTTTAGTGCGTATGATTTCAGTAGAACTGCCATGTATCTAAAAATACGTGTTAGATTGTATCAAAATATTTGAGGTAGTAAGCCTATTTTAAATGTCCCCATACTCAAATTAGGATGTCCAGGACTAGCAAACACTATGGTAAATTTTTGTATAGTAACCATGAATGTACAGCTACTTTAAAAATAGTCAGGGGAAAAAATAGCTCCGTGGACCTTTCATTCATACGGTCTAGTAGCTGAAGCAATATTTGGAAGCAAGAGATCCGAGTTCATGGTGTTTCTCAGCCTGAGGGATGGGAGGCTTAAACTCTAGCTCTGACATTCCACGACAGAGACTCCATGACAGTAGGTACGAGAGGGAAACTACTTTGTGCCTGTATTAAGGCTTCTCCCCTTTTACACAGTGGCAAAGGAAGGGACTAAAACAATACAAAACTAAACAAAAAAAAAAATCAAAATCAAACAAACCAAAAACACAAGAAGCACACATAAGAAGCACACGTAATTCAGTGAAAACAGTCTTCCAACAGGCTTGACTTCCCAACCCACCCTGAAGAACTAAAGCTCACTACCCATGCAAAATAGAGGGACCAGCAGCATAACACTCCTTTCCAGGGGAGTCATCACCAACCCTTGTTCCCTTCTGCCCCTTCCTCATTTTGTTATGTACCTTGCTGATTGTACAGCAAGTTTAACAAGTACACAGCAAACTCAACAAGAACCCAATGCATTCTTACCATCCACCCAGCCTGAACCTTGGCTAGAGCTCTCTGATAATCAAACTAGGCAAATGCAAGCTAGTTTGAATCTTTTGAGCCTAAGGCAGGCACAATGAACCTGGGCTTTGTCACCTCTCCAGCAAGCAGTCTATCTACTTGAGTAGATACTAAAAGTAGAGACACCTCTTTTGGATGTATCTGAAAAAGAACGAGCTAGGTAGCCATACTCAGAAAAAGACTGCAAACCATTTGGAGATGTGAATCCCAGTCTCAGAGGCATGCAAGCTCAAGAGACAAGATCTCAGAGACACCCTTCCCCTTCAGATCTCCTTTCACACTTCAAAATAAATCTAACTTTATGTTCAGCATAGGTCACTTGGCTAATGATTACCAAGGATGACACACTTGACAATTTTGCATTGACACCCTGACCCATTTGAAAGTTTTGCACTAAAATTCAGTTTTTCATTTTAAAGCAGGTCAAGAATAGAGGAAAATAAAGATGTGAATGATTAATATTATCCTAGAGCTGATGTATATTTGAGAAGATGATCCATAATAACAAATCAACATATAGTGACTTCAAGACAATAATGGGCTTATAAATAGTTCCCTTATGCTTTCCCTGATTAGGTAATGAATGCCGAAGCAAAAGTCAGTTTTCCTTCAAATAAATGGGTAATTGCAAATTTGTTTTAACAATATCCTGGACATGTTTATTTTTAGTCAATAACACTATTAGTACAGTATCCATACCTGGCTTCAGAATCAAAGGCCTCCACTGCCTAGATATTGGTCTATTATATTTATTTTTCTCTGTTCATGAGGGAATAAACCAGCTACTTTTGCTTTTTTCTTACTTTGTGGTTATACAGTCTTAAGTGTTAAAAATCTTAAAGATTTTGACTACTACTTCAGTCTTCCACTTTAGAGAAATTCTTGTAATGCCATTTAGAATATGAATGAAGGGGCTTTTTGATACTATACAGAGCTGTTAAATAGAGAAGCTAAGCTGGATTTAAGATTTAATAGGAATAATTGAAAGACTAATCTTAGTTTGCTTGAATTTATATGCTACACACTCTCATTTTGTTGCCTTCACAGGGACTGTCTTGCAAGATCACAGAGCTTAGCTTTCATTTCATAGGAGTGTAACACTTGATTCCTGAACACTAAAATCCTTTGCATCAGGTTTCAAGTCACTACATACCTTGTACTGCAAGAAGTTGCTCTTCTGTGGTCCAACGGGCATTGATTTTCTGATTAGACTATTAAAATTAGAAAAATGGCACAAAGATAATTAAGATGCATCAACATCTGTAAAACATCTGAGCATTAGAATGTGCACTATAGTTCATAAAAAAATGTAAACCCTCTTGCTCAATAAACCATGAATTTTTAAAGGTTAAGGCTGCACTAATGAAGAGGAAGTAGTATTTACAGGATTTTAATTCAGAACTATAGTGATACCTTTTTCCCTCCCCTCTGCTTTATTGCAATTCTTCAGTTTCACCTATATCTTTACTTATGCATATGCTGATAATCTTCACACAGACAGAATCGGAATTTATAGATGTTTATCTAAACTGTTTGAATTTTATGTCTGAGTGCTTTCAAGTTTTTTTTTTACACTCCATCCTTCAGAACAAAGATTTTCCTCCTTTTCTTTACTCAGATAGTTTCATAAGCCAAAAGAAAAGCGTGCTACCAAATTCTTATAAAGACACCAGACTCACCACTGTACAAATTTCAATTGATCCTGTTTAGGCTGCTATTGAAAAAGCAAGCAGCAAAAGGCATTTCTGTAGTTTCCCTCTAAGGTAAGTGCAAGGCCAAAAGTTCCAGTATTTATTCCAATTTACCTCAGGAGGTTTGAATTCTTCAATCCCGCCTTCCATTTTCTGTTTAAGTGCACTGTTTACTTGCTTAGCATTTTGAACCTTGGTCAAAAACAACAAAGTTAATCAGCTCCACAAAGAAAGTTGGTCACTTTACACATATATCTTCACTAGGATTGCCACAAGTGTACCTCCTAAGTTAGAAAGAGAAACATTATGGTTTAAGGCTTCTCTACTTTTAACTGTTAAAAAAAAAAAAAAAAAAAAAAAAAAAAAAAAAAAGAGCATTTAGGCTAGCCCATCAAAAAAGAAAAAACAGTTTGCCTGCAGGAATATTAAAAGTATGTACAAAGCAAATTTTGATGATGCTATATGTATATATATCTTCTAGAAGAACACAGAATATTCTAGACAAAGGCTTGGTTCTTAGATTTAAGTGATAAATACTTATATTTAAGTGGTATGTATAAATATACTTCTTTCTTCTCCAAAAACTACTTGGAGGGGGGAGGAGAAAATTTATGAGCTATTTCCAGTTAGCCTTTTCTGACACATCATTTTTAAATTGACCTTAGATCATCACAATTTCCATACAAGGTTTCCTTGAAATATTTTATCTACATACATTAAACCATTTTAGTCTACAAGGAGAGAGCTTTTCACTCACACATAAACAGATTTATTAATCGTTTAAAACTGGCTAATGCACATAAGGCAACATAAGTGGGAAAATTTTGCATATTACGGTGCACTGCTATAACAAATGCTCTTTATGTATGGACATAAAGACAGACAATACAATGGGAGATTCCAGAGGCTGCATCTCCGCGATAACTGAAAGGAGAGAGAGGGAAAAAACAAAAAGCACCCCCACACCCTTAAGGCTGCAACTCACCTACACTTAGCTAAAGAGTGAAACCCACCTATGCTATATAGCCCCAAAGTCCTGCTGCGATAGAAGGAAGCGGATTTCTCCTGCAAAAAGAATACAAGGGAGCAAAAAGCCTGTGAAACGCTTTGTGCCCATGGTCTTGTAACACAGGAGCATTTGGTAGTCTATAACGAGGCAGAAATTCCACCAGATAAGCCTTGAATTTGTTGCCACATCCCTCCTAGAAAGCAAGCATGCAYATACTGCAGTGTCCTGAGAAGCTGAACAGATTCCGTGCTTCAATTTTAAGTGCTGCAAATTAACCTTTTTTATGCAAAGAAAGCAGGTTATAGTCTGCAGTAGGAATGATCAACATTTTAAACAGAGAAACAGCTAGGCCCATTTTTCCCCATGTCCCCTCCCTTCCCCCCAGGCTTTCATGGATGTCCTTTCCCACTGGCCTGGATGTCTCACCCTGAAAACAGCTACAACTGGAAGATTAAAAAAAAAAAAAAAAAAAAAAAAAAAAAAAAAAACCAAAGTAAAAAAAAAGAAAAAAAAAAAAAAAAAAAAACAAAAAAAAAAAACCCACCAAAAAAAAAAAAAATGGGCTAGTCTATAATGACAGAGCATGAGGTGAAGGCACCAGAAGCCTATTTGAAATAGTGGAAGTAGTTATTCCTTCAGAGACAGTAGTAATAGAAAGACAAAACTTAGTCAAGCTGAGACTCTTCTGTGTGAAAACAGATATCATGCCTTAAATTTTGTCAGATTCAGAAATCTTAACAATTGGAAGGATTAAAAATAAAGCAAAACTAAACACAAACAAAAATCCCCACCCATGATTTATGAGTTTCTGCTTTATCCTTCCATTCCATATGGTGCATTCCCTCCAAAATATTACAGTAGACATCCTGACTAAATCAAAAAGTTACCTTCTACAGCAATTGATTCTACAAACTAATGTTTACTATTAAGTAGTTTCCTACATACTAAGGGAAGAATGGAAGAAAACAATTAATTTAAAGTGTAATCCTTTTGCAAAATCAAGAAAGAGGACAAAAAAAAAATTTCTCCCAATGTCTGACTTTTTAATGCTCTGTTCTATCACTTGAAAAATGTCTGTTCATTAAATTCATTTTCTTTTCTACTGACCATCTAAGTGATCTGCTAAGAATACCACTAATTTATTAATTCTGTTATGAACAGGACAGCCTACATGAAATATATAATTCCGACTATGAATTATTCGATAATCTTCTTACTCCCCCTCACTCTAACAGTTTGCTTCCTCTCTTCGCTAAAGTTGTAGGCGCAGGTAAAATTTGTTAATACTCTCCTATAATTACTTACATTTTCTATCAGTAAGTTGAATGATCATTTTCCCCTTTTGGGGGGTACTAATGAGGCCATGAGTGCTCAATATAAAGCTTCCTTAAGTAAAAAAAACCCAGCAGCTGAGGACATCAGCTGTTGAAGCTGGTTCAGTGCCTCAGTGTATTTGCTTAGCACTCAGCACAAGCACTTAATTTCAATAGCAAAATTTATAGCATAAATAGAAATATGCTTATAAATGGTATGCAGTCTAGTGTTTCCTACTACTTTTGACACCTCTAGCCTTGTTTAATACCCTGTGTTACTGCTTCCCGGGCAGCTCCCTTGCTGTTTTACATTACCGTAGTGAATAGTGACTGAAAGGCCTTACCCAGAGTGAGCTTAGTCTAAATCTCTTTAACACCAGTCCCTTCGCCTCAGTCTTAGGTGATAACTGCTTCTAGGTATCCATTTCTGTCCCACTCTATTTTAATTATATTTTAACTAGAATTATTTGCTGACTTAAAAGAACCGCCCATATGGGGTTTTATGGTTGGTTTCATGGTTAGTTTCTGAAAGATCTCCAGCTTGGTTTTGCACTCATTCCAGGTACCCTTAAATCTTCTGACTCAAAAATTAGTTTATTTTCCATTTTAACCCCTCATACTCCACCACAAATTCCTTTGAAGGAGTGACAAAGCTCCAAAGTGAAGAAGTTAATTTATGTGGGTAGGTAGAGAACAGCTTCAGTGGCCGTCCTGATCTCATGAACCTCTTTTTTTGGCTGCCCCTCTGACAGCTGCTGCCATTCATGGGAGCAGCTGCAGAGCCCACAGGCCTGATCCTACTCAGAGGCCTGTGGGAGACGGCACTTCCAGCAGGCAGCCTTCTCTTATGCACTCTGTATCCAGTTTATAGAAAATGGCCATTTTTAAGGTGGTTTTGAGAAATGTCTAATTAAAGGCTTTATCACAGCAGTCAGTGAACTTCCTCCCTCGTTGGGCCATTTATAATACATCATCATCCTGTATAGCTGTGTATAAACAAAAGAAAACTTCTGGATTTTTCTAGATATTTGATCAGGTACTAACACTGTCATGCAGGCAAAAAGATTGTGGGACTTAAAAAAACTTTCACCCATAGTATTTTGTATTATGTACAAAGTACAAAGCATAATAATAATAATCACTACTTATTCCTCTGTCATGACAGTCACCCTGAAACATGATCGTAAATAAAATCTGAAGTTAGCAGATAGGCTACCCACCCTTTATTTAGGCATGGACTTTTGCAAATATTGGTTTATAACACATGAATAATTTCTGAGTCAGGTGCACTTAATCTCATAATTACGCATTGTCAGCAAAAAGGGAGAAACCCTATCTTTTTCTTGGTTTGGGCTTGCAAAAAATGTAGCTGTGCTGGCAAGAAGAGCTAATTTATTAATCAAAAAGGTAGGAGAAACTAGAAGCAGAAATTAATCAGTCGTTCTACACAGGATAAGGCAAAAAGCAAAACTGTAGAAGAGGTGCAGAGAGGCAGAAATTATGATTATAGACAGGTCTAGTGTAGGTGTGGCGACGTACCCTGCCCTAAACCCTTTATTTAACCACTAAAAACACTTGGAACAGGCTGCATTAAAGCTTAGGTTGCCCAATGTCCAGAGACTGACCTCAGAAAGGTGATACTGGGGCCAGGCTCTGTTCCTTTCCCCTAACTAGAAAACCTGCTGTTTTAATTGTCATGTGCTAAGATACTTTATCTGGATTATTGAATATTTGCTGGATGCTTTTAATTTTAAATAATTTAACTTAAAACCTCAGGTTTTGGATTTAAAGGGTCTGAAGTAAAAAAAAAATTAAAACATTTGTAAACTGTTTCATGTATTTACACAAAATCCTACAGCACATAGAAGTAATTTAAACTTTTATGTATTCGACCAGCCTTTGTCTCCTCAGTCTCAGAAGCAATGTTTTGTATCGTTTTTCTAAATTTTTTTTAGTTTTTAGAACGCAAACACTTTCAGCCTTACGCTACACACTGCAGTTTGATTTGTACTTCTAAATGAAAAAAGAACATTATAGAGATACCATGTGTCTTCTGGGATACAAACTAACCATGATTATATTTACATGCAAATACTTATTTACACACTTCAAAACACTCAGTTTGTGTGAAAAAGGCTGTAGAACTAAGTTTGAATATATATCCAGCAGAGGAGGCTAGATCCAAATACAGAAGCTGCTAAGATTATTTTGATTTTTTTTAACACTATCATCAACAGAGGCATATAAAAATGGATAACCTGTAATAGTATTTGTAATGAAGAAAACAAATCAGAATAAATAATTGTTGACATTTAAAGAATACAAAAGTGAATTGTGCAGATGGTGAGCTAATTAATCTGGTTTACGGGGAAAAAATGAAGCTGCCTAGAGAAGATAGACGAGTTCAGGAAACCAAGCTGATTTCCAGTATCTAGGGCTAAGTGCTTGCACCCCTCCATTCCACACATGGGAAGTGCTGCACCTAATTTACAAGGTGGGAAATACAACATTTTCAGGCACAGACTAGGAAACCAATTACATATCCTGCCAAATCCCCATGTTTAGCGTAAGGCCATGCTGTGAAACACAACTAAGCAGACAGCAGTTGCCACAAATCAGAGTGTAAGTAGTTGTGGCATTTCTTTTCCCCCAGATATAGCAGACACTCTATTGTCACTATTCTTAGTGACTAGGGTTTTAGTTTTATTGTTGTTTGGCCTTTTATCCAATCATGGCCACCTTTCAAGGAACAACATAAGAGACAGGCAAGAGAAGAATCTCTCATATTAAAGCAGATGTGTTTGAAGATATGTTAAGTCCCACAAGCTACCACAACAGAAGCTTGTAAGGTAGGAAACTGCTTCAGAGCTGGAAAAAAACAATTTCAAACATTTTCTCATGGAATTCTTTAAGTCTAAATGGAAACAGGCCAAACTGAACATGCATACAGTCATAGATATGAAGTTGTTTTCTATTTCCTTTTCAGCAAAGTTTTTCTTTAAAAGATGCTGGTGGCTTATTCGCAATTCGAAGGAAGTGCTGCAATAATCACATTGCCCAGTAGTATCAAAATGTGCTGCCTTGTGCAGGTAGGTACCTTTGAGGTTATCAGAGATGACATCATTGCTCATCATTATAATATTTTGAAATCAAACTTTAGTTTTTCTGAAGGAACCACTGTCTGAAGAGATTCCTGGGGCTACTGTGTCTCTCCCTGGCATTGCAAGCTGTGAAGTTTGAAAGAGACTCTTTGAAGAAATTATGTTTTTATCCATCATGTTCAGACAACACCAAGATTCCCAGTTGACATGAAGGTCCTAGCGGATATCTATAATGCTGAGAGGCCCAGATCTGAATCACCAGCTTTACAGCCTGTTTAAATATGAAAGGTGTCTCTTATTTGCATAAACGCCTATAGCTGTATGAGATATTACCGGGCCAGGGAGCTCTTGTTTATATTTACTAAATTTCTTAAACCTCTGAAAGGGAAAAGGGATTAAGAATCAACCTTTCATTACTTAAACTGTGCACAAGTTGCAGTGCAGAAAACTCCAGGGGAGGATTTATCTCATTAAGGGAGGCCATTCTCATCTGAGGTACAGAGTGATCTCGTCAGGATAATCAGTAAAGTTATAATACAGTGATGGTTCATCCCAAAGTAGATATCCTAACTGTATTTTATAAATATGCAACTCGTTTGACTCACTGCAATGGGCAGGGTGACATCTAACCATAGCTATCTAAAGGTAGGAAAAGTGAGTTCCAAATTGAGTGCTTTACAAGCAGCAATTTCAGTTTACTCAGAAGCATACGTTACTGTTAATTTGTTGAAGCATTAGTTAATTGGCACCTTCATTTTACAGCATTGTTATTTAGTTATCTAAACACATTTGTAGGCCAAGGTGCAAGAGAAGAAGCAAAATGAAACCTGAAAAAGGGGGCTGTTCTGGGAGGAACAAATCCTGGGTTCCAGTTAACATTCCTGAGACTGCCTCCATTTTGTATTTAAATATTATTGAATAAAAAAAAAAAACCATAAAGCAGCCCCAGCAACAGAAGCAAGTTCCATTCCATCCTTTATTTCCCTCTTCCACTGGAAATTCCAGCACATCACACAGTGAAATTCAACTCCTACCTGTACCTTTCCAGTGCAGGACAGCCCAGAACTTTGCAGAGACTCCATCCCTTAATTTGGGACTGTTGTTCCAAGTTTGAATTCCCTCAGGACTACGGAAAAAAATCTGACACTTGGAGCTCTTCCTATTTGTCCTAGTGCTCAAACCAACAGGCAAGAGCTTCTGTAACTATTTCTTTCTACTGCCTGGCAGCGCACAGCTCCAAGCAACTTTCATTTAGCATGTGGGACCTCTATGGCAGCCCCTCAACTCCCTGCATGACCAGTGAGGATTAGCACTTGCACTGGTTGGAAGTTTCCCATCTCTTTTTCTAAGGAATATTTAAATTAGATAGCAAGAAGCACTTTGCAAATGTACTTATTTTTTAAGCACTGCAGTGCCTACTTCAATAGTAAAACTCTGATCACCTAGTTTAGGTTTCAGCTGGTATCTGCTAGTAGGGAGACTAGATTTATGAACAAAAGATCCTATTAAGGAAACAGGCAGCACCGATATTGCCCTCCTCCAAGAGGCCAGAGTACAAGCCAGAGGTAACACGATATATTGGAAACACGACTTGTCTAAGACTCTAAAGAAGCCCTTGAAGCTGAAGCCTCCAGTATGTGGTTGCACATGTCAAAGGGAGGCAAGTTCTCGATCACAACAGCAAAACCATAGAAATTCCGTTTCAAAGCATTGATTTTTTTTCCATGTATTTAAAAAGGCACTTAAAATCTAGGATTGTCTTAGATTTCCATCTCTTTACTACAGCATAATCCAGCTTTCTGAAATACTTGGTAAAAGAGGAAAAAACATGAAGAATGCTAGAAGATGGTAGGATGCTTTAGCCAGAGCGTGATCTTCTGACATTAAAAAATATAGAGAAGATATTTTGTAATGCTCAAGATCCATGAAAGAAATCTAACCTTCTAGCATATGAAAATCCAAAGCAAGAGAGAAATACACATCCTTTATTCACAGCTGGAATATACTACTCTCGAAAGAAATATCTACTTCCAGACTTCATTATTATAACTTGATGATGACAGGTATAATATGGAGAACAACAAATAAACAAGTCACGAAATAATAAAGGTGAGGGGGAAACACAAAAAAAAAAAAAAAATGTTATGTTTGTGTTTCAGATGGTGTTTCAGAATAAAATGGCATTTTTTCTTCCCTCCTGGAACCTTGTGCAGTGGTGCATCAAGGAACCAACAGATTGTTCAGAGTCCTCAGAAGGAATCATAGCTGCCAGCACATATTACCACACATCCAAAGGAGAGAAGGCAGGAAGACAGCAAGGAGGGGCAAGAACACTGTAATATGAGTGACTGGAACAGGGATTTTTTTTTTTTTTTTTCTGAACTGAATCACTAACTATGTACTTTTATGCCATTAGCATAAATCTGCTGAAACATCTTCATATTTTTATTGCCTAGCTTTGAGAGTTGGTTAAATTTCAAATTTTAACTCTGACTAGAATCTGTACATCTGCATCTCTAGGGCAGGTTTAGAAAGAGGGCCATCTTCACCCTGCGGCTCCTAACTGAGCATACAGTACAAGTTGTAGTGTTAGTAAAAGACCAATATGACACTTACGCCATGAAGACACACAGCTTTTCTTGGTCCAATAAATCATTGTGTTAAGGTCTCGGAAAATTTTTAAAAATTTAGTTTACACTAGAACGCTACTCTTCGAACGATTTTTTTTTTTGAGGAAATACCAGGAAATCCAAATAGCTTGAACTGTTTTACCGTGTTTAGATGATACAGGAAGTGTACTAGTAGACAAATGAATTAGCTTTACTATCTTAGAAATGAATAGGTATGTAGAAGAAGTAAAGTAAGAAAACCAAAGGAAAAATGGGGGAGGGGGAATTCTCTTACGATTTAGATTCTCGCAGTGCATGCAGACATTTCAGACAGAGAGGATGGAGAAATAGAGCCATAAGACAAAGCCATCTCTCAGTAATGACTCTTCCAGCCACTTCTGCAGAAGACAAATTAGTTGCAATTTAGCTGCGAGAGAACTCTTAATCAACTCCTGTTCCTTGCTGGCACCACATCTGCTGGGAACTGCTGCTTCTTGTTCAATAATGGTTCAAGGCAGAAATTGGAAAGGAGCGAGGAAATGGCTGCACTGCACAGTCTCAGCACTCCTTCCCTCACCTCAGATCTTCTGATGGGAGTGAGAGGGGGAGTCACCTTCACGACAGGCAACATCTAAGCTACAAAAACTTAACCATATTAAACAACAACCACTGCACGGGAGAAAGAAGATGAATCTGCTAATGGAAAGCAGATTTCCACTCCTAATCCACTCTCTAGCTGCCTTCCCTGGGCTAGAAGCTACACTGGACAGTAAGTTCCTCAGGATTCAGCTCATTCATGGCCCCATGGCTGCAGTCATGCGAGTTCACCCCTTTCACAGCCCAGGGTGACAGGCAGAGAGAAGCATCAACTTACCTGAAGTTTCTCATCTGCTCAATGTTGCTGTCCCTAGACCAGCCTGCTGACCATTCAATGGTCTCCACAAGGCAAAAAAGCCAGTGAAGGTAGTTCCTGTTCCTGCACAGGAACTACCATGTGAAAATTCCTGCGATTCTCTCAGATTTATGATTCTTTTGATAGATTCAGCAAAGATTATCCCCACTTTCACTGGCATAACTCAGATGGCTAACCTCACGGTGTGGAGATCACATCTCAGGGACAGAAACTACTAAATTCTCGCTTTCTCATAAGGTCCAAGACTCAAGAAGGCCTTCAGACCTAAGCCTTGTAGATTTAAGTGGCAAGCAAATGAGACTCCCTAAAGGGCAAATCTTGTCAGCCAGACAAGAAAGATGATGAAATCTCACTACTCTCTTGGACTGCAACGCCTCTTACTGGAGGGAGGTCACAGAACATCCTTATCCAAGATAGAAGTAGATTAAGTAGATTTAACCTTTCCCCCCCCCCCCCTTTTCCATTTGGCCTTTACACAGAACTACTGTATTAGTCCTGTATCAGTTTCCATAAAGCTGAACAATGGCAACTGAATAACCAGAAAACTCTTTTAAAAACAAAATCTAAATGCATTTTTGACCATGAAAATACTCATGAAAAGTTTAAAGACTGTTTTCAAACAGTACAATCCTTGTCCTTAAAAGTAAAAAAAGAAAAAAAAAAAGGATTTAAATATAAAATAGATGCAGAAAATTGTGAACTGCCAGCTTTACATTTCTCCAAAATAACAGGAACACTGATTATAAAAATCAGTTAAATTTAACATTAAAATTTATCTGTGAACCTGTTGAGTTTTCCAATATATGCTCTGATCATGATCTCCTGGACTACATCTTCCCACCCATATTCTTAGGACATTAATCACTTCTGCTTTCTTATGTACCTAATATGGATGTCAGCAGAAAGCCTTCCAGAACATGTGCACATCCAACCAAGGTGATGAGTAACAAGCTGAGATGCAACAAAGAAAACAGCACATATTTAAAATACACATATGTATACGTGTATGTACACACACACAAGCTCATGCTCCAAGCAGATGGAGGAAAGCAGAAACCCTCCCAGCGCACGCGAATCCTCTTTGCAAGCGGAAGGGAAATGTTAGGTTTCACATTCTTCACAATCCCAGCTTTCTCCAAGACCCAAACTCCCGGAGACCTCCACGGGAGGGCTGCATACGCAAGCGCACCAGAAATGGGGACCTCGGGATCTAATGGCCCCCAATGGATGCAACATTTAACTTGCCAGCAAGCAAACAATGGACTAGTTGCACAACGAGCGTAGTGCCCAAGCCTTCCATGTCGCATGGAAAAGCCATCCCGAACCATTTTATTTGCGGCCACTGCAAAATCATTTTGGGGGTGGGGCTGGGGAAAAAAAAAAAAATCTCATTACCGAAGAAAACTGATCTCTAGGTACAGGATTAAATAAATAAATAAAAATCTGCTTCGTTCCACAGAGCAGCGAAAGGGTGAGGTCATGCCTATTCCGGGCCACAGTTCACGCAATATTGGATAGTTTCTCCCCCCCCCACAAAGACACGTTTAAGCATCGGCGACCCTCGGTGTGGCGACAGGGGTGGGGGAGAGGGAAATGGAGGCGCCCCCGCCCCGCCGCCCCCCAGCGCGCAGCGACGAGAGGCGCCCCCCGGGCGGAGAGACGAAAATGCGACTAGAAAAATAAAAATAATAAAAAAAAAAAAAAAAAATCACAAAATGTCTCCCAAATGCACCTTCTGGGAGGAAATAAAAAAGAACAAACAAACAACCCCCCCGCCCCCAAACATGCCGCCCTACACGAAGCGTGGTGCAACAAGGACCTTTATATAACTAATGCTTTAAGCTAATTGCCCCAAGAGCGCCAATTTGAGAATAAAAAGGTCGCTGTTTAGCAATAGACATAACTTAATAGAAACCCTCTTATGTCAATCGCCACCTTCCTTATAGCAAGGGCAGTTCCCCCCCCTCCCCCCCGCCTTACTTCGGAGCAAAGTGAGCCATCAAGGGCCATCACAAACGGCATTGTAAACTCTTTAAGCCACAACCACACCACAGAGCAGCGGAATATGCTTCGCTACATTTAAAAAGATTGTAAAATATTTTCTCATGAGCACGTTTATTACTCGGTAAAGAATAATTAAAAAAAAAAGCCAGCAGCGAAAAAAAACACAAATCGCGAGAATATCCTAGCTCTTAGACTCTTACATTGAACTTATATTGCTGTTAAGCTTCGCGAGTATTAAATTTTAAAGAGGAAACAAAACTGACTTCAGCAATTGTCGAAATTAAGGAGACATCGCTGGGTGGAATACACGGCAGAGGCGAGCAAACACAAGGCTGTTTTGTTCGCCAGCACAACGAAAAGCTCCGGCAGCACCAAACCACGGCAGAAAACGCACGCAGCCACAGCTATTTTCGGTTAAAATCACAAACTTACCTTGGGAGGAGACGGCAGCCCTCGCGCAGCGGCCGTGCCAATATGGGCTGCATACTCGCCACCCAGCAGGCAGCCACCTCCATGCTGCAAAAGGCTCCCCGAACATCCTTAAAATATTTCGCAAACGCAAAAAGTGAGACTTTTTTTCTTTTTTTTCCCCCTCTCCCTTTTCCTCCCCCCCCGCCCCCGCTCGCCCCCCAGGGCGGCTTCCCCCGGGGCTGCGGGCGCTGCCCACGGTGGCTGGGCCGGGCCGGGGGGGCCGGGCCGGGGTGGGGGGCGGGCGCCGCCGGGGTCACAACTTTGCCGGGGCCGGCGCCGCTGGGCCCCGCTGCCCCCCCCGCCGCTGGAAAAACGCAGAGTGCCATTTTACACCCGCCTTTGAAACGCACAGGACCAAAGTCTAGCGCTGGTTTTCGGTGACACTGCAAAACTACGGCTCGCTTCGCCCCCCCCTCCCCTTTTTTCCCCTCCCCTCACTGAGAGCAGCCGCCTCCTGAGGATGAATAAATAAAGACAGCTGGAAAAATAAGTCGGAGATTTTGCCACCCCCATCCCCCCCATTCCTGAAGCAAGTTTCTCCTACTGAGCGCATCCCTTGCCCCCCCCCCCCCCCCCCCCCCCCGTGAACAAGTTTTTCCCACTTGGGCCCCCCCCCCCCCCCCCCCCCCCCCCCAAGCCTCGCAGCTAAAACAGCCAGTCATTCCCGAAACAAAATCCAGGATTCCCTCCAACGGGAAGCCTCGAATCCCCGTGTACTTACAAAGATAAATACCTACCTTGCGAAAGAACTAAATTAGCACTAAATTCAACAGATACATCCGCTACGGCAGGAATAGTTTTTTTGATTTTTTTTGCCCTTTTTGTTTTTGTTTTTGTTTTTTTTGTCTTTTTTTTCTCCTTCCCTATAAATACTGGTTTAAAAACCCCTCCTCATACTGACTGACAGAATCCTACCATGCTGCCCACAAACAAAATGGCTGTGGCACCGAGTTTTTTGGTTCCTCCCACTGTGCCTCCCCCTGGCCTCCAGGAAGTGCTAGAAATCCAAAATAAAAATCGGCACGAAAAGCGCAACGCCGCCGAGCGGAGCTGCCTGCCCGCCTGGGGGGTCGGCCGCCCCTCGTGGCGGGCGCCCATTGCGGCACGTTGCCACCGCGGGCGGATTCCCGCTCCCTGCTCCGCATGTGGATGAGGAGCTTTCACCTGTGCTGGCAGCCTTTCAAATGAAGTGGGCTGGGGCGTCGGGCGCTGCGGCAGGTAGAGCCGCCTGACCGCGCGCCTTTGGGGGAAAACCGCCCGTTTTACGGTGGTAAAACCCGCGCGGGAGGGGCAGGGCCGCGGGGTAGGCCCGGGGGATCCTCGGCACGAACGGCCCTTTGCACGAAAATAGTCATTGTGGATTATTTATATATTTTTTAGCATTTGTAATTTGACGTAATCTGGATGAATTATGATTTCTGTGAGAATAATCTTGGATTATCTTGTATTTTTTATGACCTTGTGCAGTTTGGCAGACATTAACTTTTTTTTTTTTTTAAAGACATTCATTCAAAAAAAAAAAAAAAAAAAAAAAAAAACCAGGAAATTATGGCCTGTTTACATTAGTGGATTATAAAAATGTCCGTATGTCCGTGTGGGCTCCTCTCCCGAGCCCCCCATGCTGCCAGGCAGAGCTGCGCTCCTGCAGCATCCAGATTCCTGGGCTCCACGGGCCTGATTCATTCCTCCTGGGAGTCTCTTTGCTGCCTTCAGTAGGAGTCACGATGGAGACAGGCTGTCAGACCTGCTCTGCCTGATCCGCTGCTGCATAAAAAGATACGAATTTGTATTCGCATCCACTGCTATTCTAAAGCTTTTTCAGAGGTTTCACTGGAAAAAAAAATAGTGAAATTGATTTTTTTTTTTTTTTGTCCTGAACCACCTCCTCTTTCTGGTGCTTGAATTCCAGATGTGTATCTGCAATGAACTTCAAGCAAATTTTGTCACTGTTATCGCTTGTTTGCATGATTGTGGCATCTAGCTGTCTTAATACTGGACTATGGTTTAGAAATATAGGGCAAAGAGATAATTCCTGCCCAGAAGAGCTCAAAAGTATAAGACAAAAGACCACAGATGGCTACGGGCAGATGAGGGAAACAATGAGACTGTATCGATCAGCAGGAAAGACACCGTTCCTGTACACCGGCAGCCTGACACATGTTTCTGTGTGTGCATCAGGCAAAGGAGACGGGTTTGAAGATGGGATTTGATGAAGGAAACGAATTGTTTTGGTGGATATCTAAAGAACACCTCAACAAGAGGGACAACATAGAAGGTAGCAGAAAGGTGTTTGCTGGAAAAAACAGCAGATGAGCAACAGAAGTCTAAAAAATTGGCACTTTCCTTTTTTTTTTTTTTTTAAAGACAGAAAATTAATAAGGGAGAAGTAATCCATGTAACCCCAGAAAACAAAGATGTAAAGATTATGTTTGATGTAGGAGGAAAGAGGAGGCAAGGAAAACATCTGAAAAGCAGTGACATGAAGAAAGCCAGGGCTCTTGGCAGTTAACAGGTCCTGGGAATTAAAAAAAAAAAAATTGCCTGGACCTAATGAAATATAGCTGCTGAGATTACTTATTTTATTAAAAACTCAGCATGCTGTTTAAGGAAGGAAGGTGTTGATCTTAAGCATTAGTTTGAGGACTATGTGTCCATTATCTGAACTTCCCTCCTAAATTGTATTTAATGAATTCATGTTTAAGGTGGCAATCTTTATTATATAAACACCTGGCCACTGAAGTCCCACATGAAACTAGTTAATGCAGGTAGATAAGCACACATGTGATAGGGACTAGAATGAGTAGGTACTCTGGAAAGGTTCCTTTCCCTGCTACCTGTTTTTTTTTTTTTTTTNCCCCCCCCCCTCCGAGGCCCCCACTTTCTTGTGTTTTCTTGTAAGTTCAATGTTCACAATGCTTTGCTATAAACTAATCTGAAGGGTGGAGATGCAGGAAGGGCCACACAGTCCTGCCCTGTAGCATAGGGGAGAGCAGCTATACTGGATGAGCAGACCATGGTTTTGGAGAGAGGTTCAGCCTGTAGGTCTGTTACCTTCCCAGGGAGTTCCTCCTTCTGCAACATTGTCTTAGGTTGCTGAACTTTTTTTTCTTTCTTTCTCTCTGTCTTTCTGTCTGTCTGTCTGTCTTTCTTATCAACATTTAGTTGCTGGCTTGCAGTGGTAGCAGATGCACACTTGCATTTTTTTGTAATTTGTTTGCATTAAATACCTTACATATGATTATGTTTACTATAGTAATTATGTGAGGAACTCTCAAGTGTGTTGGCTAGTCATCATGTATTTTGGGGCTAGATGTATTGAGTTAAGGCAACTCAGTAAATTACCTCAAATGGGATAGGCCTTGGTAAATGTCAGTATTATGCTGTGGAAAATATGAAATAATTTGAATTGGTTCTTTTGTCATAAGCTAAACTAGACTGTTCTATCAGAAATTTTCTGATTTAAAACTTGCTACTGCTATAGATCAGCTGTTGTGTATTAAGTGATGCATCATGGAAATCTTCTCTGAGATTTGATGTTATTGCTCAATTTAACTGAAAATAGTAATGTATCAAGTGCTAAAAGTTGAGAAAACATGAATGAAATTTACACTTTTTTTCTGAATAAGTTTTCTAAGAAAAGCTTAACATATGTTCTCATGCTTTGAGAAGTGCCCTTATTTAAGTCAAAATTCTTGTTGTTGAGAGTAACTCCAAAGGATGCTACTATGCTGTATCCATTCTGCACCTCTTTTTTTTTTTCTTTTTTCCTTTTTTTTTTTTTTTTAAATTTTTGTCTAATGTTCAGTGGGAAAGTTCATCTTGGGGCTTTGTACAAGAGCCTGGCAGTAGATTTAACTCTAATTGCATATTTTCCAAGTAGCTCTCTTGTTTCTACTCTTGCAATAATGAAATTATGCTCATATTCTTTTGACAATCTCTTCTTGATGTCTTCAGGAACTAGAGTAACAGTCTTTTTTTCAGTCAGTAAATCATTAGATAGACAGCAATAACGGGAGAGAATATCAAAGATCTTTTGCAGTTGGTACAGCTTTTTGGGGAAAAAAAAAGACATTAAATGCCTTTCAGTTGAAAATCATTGAATGATCATTGAATGCATAAATATTTTGCATCTTAACTCCATAGATAAGATTTACATAGCTGCATAAATGTTCTTGAAGAATGCAAGACATTGATTTGCAGCAGCATGGAAAATTTACAGATTATAACGTAAGAATGGATTACTCATAACTGCGTAAGACATAAGATTCTCTGGCTTACTTCTTATATGGCAATTCTTGTGGTCAGTTTTTCAAAGCCTCCTGTCTTGACTGAAAACTTATGGTGATGAAAAATACCCTAAAGTCTTTAGTCAATTGTTTTGTGATTACTTGGCTCGCTCAACATTTTAGTATTTGGCTTTCTAACTTTTAAAATCTCTTTATCCATCTCTTGCTGTCCTTCTTGTGCTTTTATGCAACTGTATGACTCATAAAATGTCGCTTTAACTTAAAACAGATTTGATCACGGTGCGTCCTTCATTTGTCTCCAGTTTATCAGTAACCTTCATGACTCAAAACATGGACATCAGAAATGGATGTAACATGCCTGTTAACCTATCATAATATTTGCCAAATATTGAAGTTACTTTAATCTTATTTCTGCATACCCTAAAGTTTCAGGAACTTTCTTGTTGCATAATCATCATGGCTACTCATCTTCAACATAATATGCTATTAATTTCTGTTTTCTTCAGTCTCATTCCTTTTCATCCATTGCTTCTCCCTTCTCTGTAATATTATTCTTGGAATTTTGCTTTTTTTTTTCCTGTACAAAGACTTAATAGTGCTCCAAGTTACTTAATAGTGCTCCAAGTTGCTTCTTATCAGTGATCCATCTTCCACTATTTTACTCTCATCCATACTGTTAAATAATTGGAGATGTATCAGCAAGGATTTGCTTTCTCATTCATCTCATTTTGGGCAGTGTTTTTGCTTAGTATCAAATACTGGAGCTTCATTGCTGAATTTCTTTCTTTTTTTGCACCATGTTGGATCATGTTTTCAAATACTTGAAGATTAATCCAGTTTTATTTTAAATTACAGAGGCATCACAGGTAGATGCATCACTTGCTGTGTTCACATCAGAAGTATGAAGTTCTGCCAGCAAAAGTTTGGATGGGTTTAGGATAATAATCTGTGATGAAAACTGTGAAACAAGAACCAAGTAAATACAGGCGGAAAAGTAATTGGTTACAAAAATGAATAGGAGCCTTTGGTGGGGGCGAGGGGAAAGGTAAACCTCCAAAGCATCCCGTGCTGTTGGCTGTCAAAGTCTGTCACACAGCCCTAAAGATGGCATCTTTTTCTTGTCTTCTCATCCATTCTCCAAAGTTATTTCTATGAAGGTCTGAAAATACCAACTCAGACTCAACGTAAAAATTACTCAGGTTGTAATCTATACCTGTGTATACCTTAAAAACTTTAATAGCTTTTGGAAAGCATTTTGTGTTGAATTTTTTAGGAGTCAAGTCAATATACATCATGTTTTGAGAACTAGCATTGTTCCTAGGAAAGTTCTTCTATGGTAATGCACCACAAAAAAATCGATCAATAAAATCAATTTTTGCCCACACTGTGTTGGCACAGATCTGTTTCAAAAGCTCCTATTCCTCTAGCTCTTGAATTTTATTTTTTAGTTGTCTGTAATTAATTGTTATTAATGCTAATGCTGCTGGTGAGATACTGGGTTTTATTTTGGAACAAATTCAGAAAAACATAAAGCTTGCTCTAAGTTTTCTTTCAACTTTGAAAACCGCTTGACTGGGATTGTTTTGCATACTTTCTCTCTTATGAGCTGATGTTTGAAAAAGAATCATATCAGACTTTTTTCCAGATCTTTGAATTGTAGGTGGGAGATTACTTAGTGCTTTTGAATCCAATAAGGCACAAGAGCTTTGTTTTAATCTTTTTTTATTAGTATTATTTTTTTTTTAATCCTTTTCTATCTAAGTGTTCACTGAGTTGTTTGCAAGTAACTATTACAGCATCTTTTTACTTGAATGCATTTTTTTAACGTATGCAATGCTTCTTCTGGGAGTATTGAGAGTATTGTTCTTGGGACGCATGATACAGCTGCTGTGACTGCTCTTGTTCTGTTTACAGTGTGCTGTGCCAAAGCAAGAAAACATGCGAGTGGTTCTTCTGCTGTATTTAATACATTTTGTTGTTTTCTCTCTCAGGTTTTCATCTTCTGACAAATAAAGGGGTCTCTGTTGGATTTTATTAGATGAGCTATATTGCAAATAATTTTCCCAAATGATTTATTACGTTCAGGAAATTTCAGCAGAAACATCATGGATTCAGATAAGGTGAATAATGGCTTCAGTCCATGTGTGTTCAGCTGACTTTCCTGTTGACTGGTTTATGTGTTCAGCAGATTTTATCTGTTCCTTTCTGAATTCACATTTGTCATTCAGAATAAAGAGCCAGTGTTGAAAACATCTCAGAACTGTTCAGAGTCACTCACAGTGTTCATTTTCACTGCTGCTGCAAACAAATGCATCATCTGTTGGCAAAGGCAATGCTGTCACAATTCATTTTTTCTTTTTTGAAATGTTCTGATGCTGATGACACACAGAATTGGAAGCCAGTGTAGTCAGCAGAAGTTTGATGAACATAGAATGAGTATAGCAAGGGGAATTCAAGAAAAACCTGTGGTTGCATACAATTTGGAGAGTATTTAGGTCTGTGAATGAAGCAAAGTCACTAACGATTCCAGATTCAGCAAAACTGGGAACTGTAGTCATAAGATCTTTAGATTTCTTTTTCTTCTTGTTTCTTATAGAGTGTAACCTTTTATAGATGGTGCTATTCCAGCCTGGGTACTTTTCACCTAGTACCCAGAATGAGAGAGGATGAATTCTGGACAGCAAGCTCAATGCATTTATTGGTCATCTCTTGAGAAATTCCAGAATACAATTGAATAATTGTTTTAAAATGTCAGAATATAAAGGCTGGTGTATCATATCATTATTAGTGGCTATTGTAAAACAATATAGCTAATAATTCCATGTTTGAGCATATGATGTAGTAATAACACAAGTGGCATATTGACATACCTCTTTGTTATTATACACTTAAGGTTTTTTTACCTAAATTTTCTTAAATTTCTTTTTTAGCCTTAACTCTGATCAACTGTTCTTGGGGTTTTCACATCCTTGGCAATTTTCTAGAAATTCTAGCTCCTCACAACAATTTATAACCACTTTGCCTGTTCTAGTTAAACAGTGTCTACCTTTGGCCTTCAGAACTTTTTCCGATGGTAATAAAAAAGCTAAGCAGTCCAAACTGAACTAGATTGATTAATCAATGTATCCAATTGGCAACAGAAAGTATGTATCAGTAGACATACCATGTTGCATGGATGCAGCCTTTCTGTATAATAACTTGTGTATCTTCTGTCAAGCTTGTCCTGTTTTTGCTTTCTGCAGACTCCTCACTGTCACAGGTACTGCAGAGATGATAGAAGTGATGTTGTGCTGAAGAGGCAGGGGGAAGATGCCTGCTTTTTGGCCTGCTTCTTCCACTCATGTGAACCTAATGGCAGCACAATGCTTTTAGACTACAAGAATTTTAAAACATATTTTTTTTAAACACTGAAGCGTTTGTGACTATTACTTTTAATGGAAAGCAGAAACAAACACAAAAAAACCCCTATGAAGCTTTTTATATAGCTCCAATCAAAGAGGTGAGGACTCGTTTTTTTTTAAAGACAAAAATCAAAAATTATCTAGCAGCATTGGTCAGTGTATTGTATTTAATTTTAAAAAAGTTATCTTCTGAAACACAATAAAAACATTCCTGAAAATAGACATTACACTATATCTATTATCTCTTTATTCTGCCACAGACTCTTCAAACCAGTAACCCTCAGAAAAATACTCTAAATTCTCCCATGTCTTCAAGCAAAAAAAAGTATAAAAAAACCTCAAGAGTCTGCCTTGAGAATTTTTTTCCAGAGTGTATCTCAGTATCTCACTAACCCCACAGTGTAAAGATGATCCTTTTTGAAAGAAAGGTAATGCATTACATATATTTTAGACTATTTTATTGCCTAATAGTTCTAAGGATGTTATTCAGTTCTACTTCAGTGTTTCACAGTTTCAAGGACTGGCTTAAGCTATTAGAGAAAGCTGGTTATGGAATCTTCCTAATATTTGCAAAAAAATTAAAAGCTCTGGAAAGAACATCTACTGTAATAACATCATGTGTTATTAATCCAGATTGACAATGAAATTTGTGATTGCTGAATATGTTTTCTGAACTATATAAAATACAGTGTTTTTTCCGCCCACAATGCATGCTTGGTATAATGAGTGTGTATCACATACTGAAACTCCATTGATAGAGTTATTTCAAATACAGTATCTTTCTAGTCTTTTTTTTTTTTTTTTTTTTTTTTTTTTTTTTTTTTTTTTTTTTTTTTTTTTTTTTGGCAGCTGATCATAACAGAAGAACCATGTGGGCCAAGGATAAGAATGTGTGGCTTTGTGTTATGTCGCATGTTTTGTTGTGGTTGTGTCATTAATATAGTGCAGAGCTGAAAGCAATGCTGCTTTTGCTGAAGGATGTTTTGGCACCTAGCAGAGTTAATGGCTGGGAGTGGCTGGTACATTAGAACATGCTCTCATTTCATAAGAAGCTGGTAGCCCTTCTAGTCTTAAACACTTGCCTGCTAACTCTATTGTAATGAAATTATTTATAAGACCTCTTAATTCCAGCACTCGTAGGTGAGACACTCTCCTAATTTCTGTACTCTTTTGATATGCATCACAGTAACTGCATCGTAACTTACTGAAGATGCTAGGAGGGATGTAGCCTGTTTCATGCACTAATGTTGCCTGGTGCAGTGTGTGTGATGCTAATCATGAATAGCAAATTCAAAGCTCTCATTCCTCAGCCCTGTTTATACAATGGTTGCTCTGAACCTTCTGCCAAAGTTTGGACCACTGAGTTGTAACTGGACTGCAGCTTTCTTATCCATTCAGATTCTGATATGAGTCCCGATGTCTGTTATGTTGTATTTAGCAGCAAAGTAGCAGTATTTGAAAATTGAACAATAGAGAACACTTGCGTAGGAGAGCTTGGCAGCCTTGTGGAAGTGGATGATAGTAGCCACTTCATCTACTATCATCCATGTATAGCATAGTTACTTGATTTGACAACATGTACTTGTCACATGACATATCCAAGACTGACTAATGCCAGAACACTTATATACAGAGTCATAATTTCTTTGTGGCTAGGGGAAGGATTGGGAGAATCAGCAATAGGAGCTTTAGTGTCTACCCGTAGCTAAATTTAAATGAATTGATACCAGTTAGGAGACAGCTGGTTTTGTTCAGGCATGAAGATATATATATATATATGATTTGGGAAAAGAAAAATAAGAGGACTATAAGTCCTCTAATAATATAAAAGTGTTTAATATGTTTACTTCATGGCTAAATGAAAGTGGTTTTTTTAGAGAACTAATAATAACTTTCAGGTGTCCCTTTTCTTTAGGAGAGAGAGAGAGGAAAAATTAATAGCTGCTTAGTAATTGTACTTGTATTATGTAATCATAATTGCAATTTATTTTTCACAGCATTTGCTATTTTGTATTTAGAGGTGCAGTGGTGACTCTTCCCTGCTATGTGCGCATTTATCTTCCAATATTATAATATTTTTATTAGTTTTCCCAATCTAGAAAACTAGTAGTGGTTTGTAGTCTCCAGGTTCACCTCGGGAGCTATTATGAAAGAATTGTAAAATTGTCATATTTAACCTCCCTGGTACTGAGACTCTTTTAGAACTGTCAGGTCCAGTAGCAGTATGTTTTGGAGCACAGACCAACAAGTTAGCATCAGAACTTGAATTAGTTCTGCAAACTTGCTGTTTTTATGAAAATGATCAATTTTTATCTAAGTAAGCTTCTCAAGAACAAATTCCATCAACTCAGTAAATAGTTAGAATTCTTCTACCTGTAAGAATTAATTAATTAAATCAGTCTACCTGACTGGTTTACTGTTATTTCTACCTACAAATCTAGTATGGCTTTTGAATTTTACAGAGATTCCATTAATGTGTAAAATTCTCTATTGCCACACAGTTCTTATGCATTAACTAGATTCTTACTCTGCTGTTTCTTGCAAGAGGGGTGGCCATCCAGTCCATGCAATAACTCCTCCTATAGCTCTGCTGCGGCAGCTCCTCGCTGCTGGCTAACGTAAAACCGAGACTAAGGACAATGTCTCACCGAGGTTTTTGTTCTGTGGCCTTGGGCGTGTGGACAGTTTTCAGACGCAGTCTAGCTGGAATACAAATCCGCTGGCCAGCTGCACATTGAAGAAGACACAGAAAACTTGATTAGCAGGAGCAAACAAATGGAGAATGGATGAAGCAAACCTTCTGCTGTAAATATTTACAAATTTAATTACTATTTTTATAGGGAAATTTCTACTTGAACATTCCTGCATCTTGCTTTTACTCATCATTTATTAGTATCATTGTTAAATAATAAACATTAAATATTTTTAACCACAATTAAAATTAATAATACCAATGTTATAAATATTAATAGTTATTATTAATATTTATTCAGCATTATGTGCAACATTAAACCTGTTGCCAGGGTATAAACTGATCGTATTGGCACTGGAAGCAACATACATCTGCGCTTTGATCTTGGCGTATTTTGATGCCTGACTCTCCAGTCACAATGGAGTCACTCTTTAACTTACTGAGGCCCTTTTTTGACATCCTACCCTTGCTCATTTCCTAATTCTGCAGCATACACCGGCGTTGCCCGCTGTTAGTGCCCAGCGGCCTTGCTGCTGATTTGACTGTATGTGTACATATATATGTATAGGAGGGATGAACAAATAACGGGTCTGACATGGTAGGCTCGGGGCTGGCCGTATCTTGTTAGAGCAGGTTTAAAAACTTTATGCAGTACGGGGCCGGCCAAGAGGTGGCCGTTGGGCGCGGTGCGCGCTCTTTGGAGCCGTTGCATGCGCCGGCGGCCGTTGGGCGCGCGCCCGTTGGAGCCGTTGAGGCCGTTGGGCGCGCGCCCGTTGGAGCCGTTGCGCCCGCTCGCCCGCCCCTGCTCCTCCCCCTCTCCGCGCGGAGTGAGGCGCGGCGGCGGGCGGGGACAAGATGGCGCCGCCCCCCTCCCAAGGGACCGGCTCGCGCCTCCTCCCGGGGCCCGCCGCGCCGCAGAGGTGCGGCCTCTTGCCGCCTTCTCCGCAGCTGGGTTGGCTCGGCCCCCGCTCGGAGCGTCTCCCGCCGCCTCTCCCGTCCCCTCCCTGCTCGTCCTCCCGGGAGCCATCAGCACGGCTGCCACGCAGCGCCCGTCACCGCCCACAAAAGCGTTAAAGCGCCGCCGAGCCCCGCCGCAGCGCCTTGCTGCTCTAACTGGGGGCATCCTGTCACCTCCCAAGGGCCCTTTCAGCCACAATTACTGCTCGTTGGGCTGGTAATGCAGGTACTTGAACCCCAGTCACGACAGGGGAGCCTGCAGCTGTACTCGGAGCGAGGGGGGACACAGAGGTCAAGGGTAAATTACAGAAACGCGCTGCATTTTTGCCTAGGCCTAGAAATCGGGCAGTTGCTAAGGGTTGGTGAGTGCCCCAGGGCGGGTGCTCAAATCCGGTCTCAAATGAGCACTGTGGTCATCAGGTTCTTTTGTTTCGGTTTGGTTTTGTTCGTTAGTTCTGGATCAGATAACACCTGAGGAGCCACCGAGAAACATTGAAGCAGCTTTCCTGATGCAGGTACTACCACGAGACAAAGCTCCCTGGGCTTGTTTAAGTGTGTGAACTACACTAAAAGCAGTTAAAAGGCATGATTGCTTATGAGAGGGTGTGTGGACAGGCATTGGGTGTGATGTGTTGGATTGGCTCCGTGAAAGACAGGAAAATAGATTTTTTTTTTTCTCTCCCTCTTAAAAAATAGAGATATTTTTTATTTATGGGTCTATGCTGTTTTTACTGGTGGAGTTATATTACTAATACTTTATTAAAATAATTCAAGTGTGATAAGCTTTCATTGTGGAGGTGTTGTCACCGAAGCCTGAAAATATCATAGCTGAAAGTTCAATATTTATATTAAGTAAAATGGAGCTTTGGCAAGCTACAGAAAGGTAGAAATGGATTTCGTTAGTTCAACCACTGCCTGGCTTTATTTAAAATTTGGTTGCATTTATTTATTTATTTTTAAGTTTGAAGGCACTTCTATCTGCTGGGAAATGGTCACAGAAAATGAGAGTTTTAGGATTTTTTTTTGTCATAAGTATTTAAATAACTAATTTTTGAGTTGCTTATAGAAAAAAAAAACCATTATCTAGTCTTGTGTTTATTGAATCCCTTTTATTATGTTGTAACATTATAGTTTTTTACCTAGAGCTGTGAAAAAAAATTGTTTTGAAAGTATCAGAAGTTATTCTGAGCTAAAGTATATAATCTTATGGTACTTTGTTTTCTATGTATATATGTTTGTGCACAGTATACAATGGCTTCTAGAATATTTTGTGTTTTGTCCTTTGTATTCAGTTATTACATATATATAATAGTAATATATATATAATATATTATATATATTATATATAATAATATATTATAATATATATATTATATATATATTATATTATAATATATATTATATTATATATATTATATATATATTATATTATATATATTATATATATATTATAATATATTATATATATATATATTATATATTAGTAGTATATATATAATATCCTTAAAAGGAGATAGTGTATTTTCTGGTTTACCTGTTTTTCTTTAGTTTTGTGTTTTCTTTAGTTTTAGTTTTAAATTAACACCCTAGTGTCATGTTCTTTATACTGATTTGATTTCTTTAACACTATATAGGGTACTGGACATAACTTTTTCAGCGTCATAAAACTGGATGAACTGTGATGGGAAAGATCAGAATGTGATATCATTTTTATTATGTACATAAAGAAATGCCTTTTTGTTAGATTTTTCTCTATTTAATTTTTTTTTTTTGTTTTGTTTTGTTTTTTTGTTTAGGGTTTTCTTTACAGTTCAGTCTGAAAATCTATTGGCTTTCTGTAAGAATGTGTGCCAGACTTAGTTCTCTCCATTAATCTCATAGGGAACTGTAAAAGGCAATTTGTATGACTGGATGTAGATATCCATGCAAACAGAGACTGGCTCATGTCCACAGACTTAATTTGTACTGAATAAAAAGGGAATCTAGTGTCATTGGCTTATGTGTAGGCATTTGTAGAGCAGATACCCGCACTGAGTTAGCCTTAGTTGTTCATAGGGACTGTCAGTAGGGAGATGGCCTTATCTGTGTTGGAGGTTAGATCCATGGGCTGCTTTTGAATACAGTGCTTTTTTAGCAGAACTTTTGGTTCTGGATTGCTAGGGCGTGCAAATATGTATTAGGAGAAATTCTCTCTGTATCACAGAATTGTGTTCCTCTTCATTGGTTTTCTGCTAGTAGTTACTGAAGGTGTAAGCATATGTGGTGTAGCAATTAATCTATTTATGGAAGGCTGAGCTGATTTGCAGTCTTCTAATTTTTTTTTTTTTTTTTTTTTTTTTTTTAGATGTCTTTTTTTTTGATGGTAGCGTGACTGGAGTTCAAAGTCATCTTTTCCTTTATAACCTGAAGTTCTACCCCTTCTCACAGGCATTTACTATATTGCATCTTGGTTGTCCAGGTAAACTGTAGGTAAGAAAGAGCTTTAGTGGAGCAGCATATGGCTTTTCAGTTTTATTTAGGTGAAGTAAAATGTTATTTTGTCTGCCTTCATCATGCTGAAGGTGACACAACAGGGAAAGAAAGATACTGACTGATGCTGTATTGCCTAGGGAAACCTAAGCTGAAAGAAGAACATGCTGAAAATTGCTAAGGACAAAAGAGCTTGCTTTTTTTTTTTTTTTTTTTTTTCCCTTCTTCTTTCTGGGCAGTATATCCTTTTTCCATGAAACTCGTTTTCAGTGTCTGAGGAGCACTTTGGTATTGTGTATTAATGCTAACCGGGTCTGCTGGTTAGCATTAACAAACTATGATGCTTCTGGGGAATAAGAGGATTCTAACTACTTAATGCCTTGAACCTGTAGGACAATAGTTTAAGTTAGATATATCTCTTGAATTAGAGGCAGCTGACTGTAGATGCACACTCTTTTCAGTGTAATATTACAATTGCTGTTGTAGAGAAGGAGAGGGAAAAAAAAAAAGACACCTTCACAATTCACAGTCAAAGTTTCCTAGAAGAACTTTAATCTTCTTATTGCGAGATCAACAAGAGCTGTTTTCTTTATAATGTTTTAGATGGAGCTGCACATACACGTTTATTTTGACTGGACAAGTATAAGGAACATTTTTTAGTCAACAACAGAAAAATGCTGGAAGACCATGCCATTATGATGCACATTAAGGAAATATTTATGTCTTTAAATTGTATTGGAGGGAAAAAGGAAAAAAGACAATTTAAACATAAGCAATTTTATACCTTGGGAAATTCTCTAGGGCTCAGCAGAATTTCTAGAGCTTGTTTGTAGAAACTCTTTTGAAGTCTGGTGATGGATATTACACAGCACTGTGATTGTTTACAATCCATATTTTGTATTTTATCATAATTGCATCTAACATTATTACATGTTCACTGTGTCAATTTCAATTCAGTGAAAGCTTTAGATTTTTACTTTGTTGCTTTGTTACTTTGTTTTACTAAAACAGCAAATGATACAATAGAGAATTGTTACGTGTATGTTGCTAGATCAGTGATCAGATCTGTTACGTGTCATGTATGTTCTGTAACTTTTACTGTAAGTTAACTATTTGTCTTTAAGAAGAATAATATTTTAATAAATAATGATAAAGAAGTAAATCTTAATTTTCAGTTACATATATTCTCTCCGCCTCCCCCTTTTTTCTTGCTCTTCATATTCTAGGGCCACATCTGGCTTGTTTACTCTATATTTGGAAAGCACCAACACCGGCAGGAAATCAAGAAACGAAATAACATCCAGCACTACTGTAGAAATGGTGAAAGGATCATCTATTCTTCACAAGGCTCCAGCTCCAGTGCCTTCTAGTCATGCAAAGAGAAAAAACAAAAAACACTTTTCAGAAAATGTAAATGAACCTATGGTTTTAGAACCAGCAAATCTAGTGGAATCTTATATAGATCAGTCCTTACAGATTTTAAATAAAGATGGTGTGCTGGATGACCTGCAGATGCTAGGTGATATCACTAAACATCTAAATCAGGTAATATTTTTTTTTTGCAAATTACAATTTAAAACCCTAATTAGAATATTTACACTTTTAAAATAGATTTCTTAGTTTAAGGATTTTTCCTCTTAATGTAGTTAATGTTTTCTTACAGATTATAAACTCATTGGAAAATATTTATAAAAAAGATGTGGAAGTGAAAGAGGAAGATGCACAAGAAGACTCAAGTGTAAGTAGAGTAATATGTTGATAAATGAGACATTTTGTAACGTATTATTTAGAATTGTAATATCACTGCAAGTGACAGTTTTAGTACTTTTTGTAGCTCACAAAACTATTCTGCACCTAGTAGTAGAAAACTTTTTATATATATATAAAATTGCTAGTCTGGGTAGCCCTTTAGTAAGGGGAAGGTATAAATGTTGATATAATTAATAAAATTTTGTGCCCTAGAAATTGATTCTTTAAAAATGGGGATATGATTCTGCATAGTTTTGACTCTTAACACTTTTTCGCTGAAATGATAATTGTTCTTCAAGTATAGTTTTTTATCAGTGGTATATTTGTTTTGTGGGTACCTCTCATTGCACCTGAAACAAATGCCAAAGCACTACAGGAAATATGCCTAATAGGCTTATTTAACCATTCTAGCACTTTGAAATATTCATTTTTGGGAATCACAAATTAAAAAATTAGTTCTGTCCATTTTCTTGTTTAAGAAGTTCAGATACTTAACTCAGTGTTTTGAGTTCCACTTTTGAATCTGAATATATACTTGCTAGGAGCTGTAGCTATATTCATTATGTTGTTGAAGTCATTGTCACTGGCCCAAAATTCTTTATACGTGTGTATGTATACATACATTTATATATATTTATATATGTGTATATATATTCTTTCACATCTAAGTATGGAGTAATGAAAATATACTAAATCTCATGTTTGACATATTTAATGCCTTTGGATCTACAGATTCAGACACCAGGAAGTCTGCTTCACTTGGTGTTTCCTGATTCAGTATATAAAGTAATTAACTTGTATCTTAATTATTTTAAGTTTGTGATGATAGAAACCAGTGGCTTCAGGTAGTAGTGATTAAGTCAAACAATAGAAAGGTTTGCACTGGAAGTCACACTTTAATTTAGGTAATGTGCTAAGGAGCTCTGCAATTAATTTTAAGGTGTTCATTAACGTGAAAAATCTAAAATCCATAAAAACAAGCAGCAGAAAAAGATCAGAAATAGTTATGCCAGAAAAAGAAGAGAGGGGAAAAAAAAAGTTGGTGGATATGTGACTGGGTTTGTTTGAGGTCGTCATGCTGGCTCTGTTTACAAGGCTTTGTTTGTTTGTTTGTTTATTTTTCTCCCAGGCCTTTTTCTGGTGTAATTATTTTTCTATTTTTTTTTCTACATAAGCAAAATGTTACTTGACTTTTTTTGTGTGTGTGTTTCTGTGCATAGTGATGGGATTTATGGTGTGTGCAGGTAGGTAGGATATGAAAGTTTTTCAGAATATGCAGGCTGTGGAGACAGTGCTGGAAGATTGGGCTAGGCAGGAATGCAGGAAATTGAAATAACTGTTTGAAAGCTCTAGGGTCTTCTGCCTTTTTGATTGTGAGAAGGAGAGACCTGGATAAAATGGCTCAAACTTGCAGATGACAAGGGCAATCAGAGAAACTGTGAATAACAGAGGAAGGGAACAAAATTAATAAGTGTTGAGACACATTTGGGAAGAGTATTGTTAAATTGTACAGGGAAAAAAAGTAATACTTTTTTACTTTTAACAGCAGAAGGCTCATCAAGATATGACTGAGTCACTGCTATGTTTCTCAGTAATCTCATCACAGCTGGAATCATCATTTGATGAAGAAAGAGAAGTATGTAATGTGAAACTTTTCTTAAGTTTATCTTTGTTACATTGTAATGAGGTTTAGAAAACTGTGTCCACAGGTTTCTACTTGTGGAAAGTGTTCAGTCACGCACTCAGGACTCTTTATGTCACATATTTTGGTAGGATGAAATTCGTAGCTGAAGTAACATTCTGACTATGTTGTCCAGCTTCCTGTGAGGTATAGGAGTTACCAAAGTTATTTAACTTAAAAATATTAAAATATTTACTACTTTCCTTTTTCTCTTGATATATGTTTTTCCATTGTCATAGCAAAAGGAAGAGATCATTATTATTCTAGCCTGATGCCCTGGAAAACCAGAGATTTTCCTCCAGTTACTCTCTATTACTCTGTTAAACCCATAATCTTTGACAATTGTATACCTTCAAGAAAAATATTGTTCTTGATATAAGGCATCAAAATATAGACAGTTCACTCACTCTGGGAGATTTGAGGTGTGCAGGGACTATTTGCACAGCCAGGCTTCAGAAGGGGCAGAAAGGCAGATGTTTTCTAGAGATGCAGAGGGAATCATGTGGAGTTTTTATAACCCAGAAATCCACTGAGCTCAACCTAGGAGAAAAGATCTGTTCTTTGTAGACAAAAAGTGTTTTCTAATAAACCTTGCATTTCTATTATGTTTTGTTCAAAGCCTTTTTCCTTTTTCTTTTCTTAACTTTTTTTTAAAAATTATTTCTGTTCAAATTTACAGTTTAATGGACCCTTCTGTGGTTTTGGAATTGTTAGTCTAAGAAAAAATATGGAAGCAGCTCTGTGTTGTTCCAGCCTAATCAAATCCAAACTGAGTGATTGTCTGTGCTACTCGTAGATTTACTTTCCATTTTTATTCTGGAGCATGTCTTTTGAGTCAGCATGTGGAATAAGCTTGAATTTAACCCTTTTTTCACCTAGGGAGTGTGGATATAGTTCCAGTGGTTAAATCTTCATATCCCAACCTGATCTGGTTGTCCTGCCTGTCACTTGGCACACTGCGCTATGTTGCCTGGGTTTGGGTAGAACTCTGTGGTTGAGGGACTGAGAAAATTCTTATCAATCCTGTCAACAGTGACACCATAGTACCTTCTGAAATAAATTAACACTAATCTTCACAACTTCATAAACCTTCCTACAGCTTTATATGGGGAGCAATTTCACCTTTTGCCATTTCTGAGTGCTGAAAGCTTTATGGTTTAGAGGTGGGTTTTTTGATTAACTCGTTTCACCTTCTCATAATATATAGGTTTAGGAAAGTGGTAGGTTTACAGATGTTTGCGTTATGTCTGTGTTTTAATTAAATTTTTATTAAATTTGTGTATTTTAATTAAATTTAATTAATTTTAATTAATTTTTATTATTAAATTTTAATAATTTAATTAGTAATAATAATTTAATTAGTGATAATATAGTAATAATACTTTTAGTAATAATAAACAGTTCATGCTGCTGAACCATTAAAATAACTGTTAAAATGAGTATTAAAGTAAGAGATGGATATGCTTTCTCTTAAAAAAAAAAGAACAACATCTTTAATTTTTCAGTATTCTTTTCTCAAGTCTGGTGTTTTTTCCTGTATTTTTTTTCTTAAATCATCTAACTAGATATTACTTTAAGCTTTCTCCTGCCCTAGAGTTGTATTCTGTATTCATTTTTCATTAATTTCAAAAAAGAAAACCCACAACTTGATATCAAAAGCCTGTGTATGAAGATGTGGATTAAAACATTGCTTGAAATATTATCTATAATATGTACTTTGTTCCTTTAGAGCAAAGCACTTGGGGTATTTTGATGAATTTTGTGTGTGTGAATTTTTTCAAAAAACAATTATTCATATTTTACAGTAAGATTACACTGAATTTAGTTATTGTAACATAGATCTATTATAAGTTCTGACACAAATGAAGACTTTGACTAATGGTAAATTACAAGAAAAGTATAAATGTTAAATATGTGACTGCATAATTTTTATTTAAAATTCTCAGCATCATTTATCTCTTTTTTTTTTTTTTTTTTTTTCCCCCCTGCCTCATCATTGCTTATCTCAAATATCTCTTTCTTGTGGGGAAATTCTGCAGCAGACACAATTCTAAGCTTTCACATTTCTTAGTTTTTCTTTCTGGTTTCATTTATCTCTTTTTTTTTTTTTTTTTTTTTTTCCCCCCTCTCCATTCTCTTCACTTCTCTGGTCCAGATATTAGAATCTTTAGCTAAGGTAAGAGGTTTTTGTTTGCTATGTAAGAAAATGCTATATGTCTATATATTAAAAAAAAAAAAAGCTTCTGTTTCAGAATAGGAGCTTAATTTGTCAGTGACTGATAATCACATTTTTTTGTTGTTCTTTTAAGTGGTTTGGAAAAGAAGCCCAACTGATGGAAGAAGTAAGTCAAACCGTGATAATAATTAGCTTTATCTCCATTTTCATAAGTAATAACTGAAAGACAATAAGAATCTGATTTTTTGTATTAATTTGTCGATGCTATTGATCATATTTTTTACCAGATGTTGATTTTTCCTGTGAAAAGATTACAAAAAACATATTTAATGCAAAATGTTATGTGTAAGTTATTCTTTTACATAACTTTTAAGTTACTTTTGTGATATTTTATCAACAGCACTCTCTATAGTAATAAAAACATTAATTATTCTATTTACCATTATTGTAAGCCTGAGCAGAAGTCAGAAGAATTGTAATTATTTGCTGCTAATTACAACTCCCCTTTGAAAGGGCATGAAAGTTGACTAAATAGCTTTGCAATAAAATGTTGTTATTCCAAAAGTTTATGCTTGTGATAGATATGAGAAAAAAAGTATATTTGATGCTGCAGCTTTACTGAATATGCAATAGATATCTAAGCACTTGAATATTTCACTATCTGATTATATTTTAGCTGGGAGAAGACGACCATGCTGCAGATTCTGTACTTCCTGTGTCTGACAAAAGTGTAGTGGAAGGCATTTCTAAATTGTCTTTGTGTGTCCAGAAGCTTGAAAGACTGAAGAGTTGTATTCAGAATCTTCGAGGATATATCCCTTCTCCTCTGGTTAAGCAAGAGTTTAAGAAAGACCAGTAAGATCACATTAAGATTAAATCCCAAGTATATTTGACATAAGTTTTAAAGAAAGATTTTAACAAACTTATGCAATAGAGAATGTACAAATACAGAAGGAAAAAAAATCAGGGATACAGAAAAATGATACAATTCTCTTTCTCAGACTTTCAAAAGGTTGTATTTGTATAAAAAGCTGAAATAGTAAGAACACTTCAAAATTATGTAATGCTATTTGTATGTATAGAGAAGAAACTGATGTGGAAATTACACACTTAAATGCTGTGAATAGTGTGTAGATCTGGCTGTCAAAATGTTTGAAATACCCTCTTTGAAGTAAAAACAAAGTTCTGACTACAACTGGCTGGTGAAAATACTGTGATAAGCAGGAATGAGGAGTATTTAAAATAATTGAACTCCAGGCCTCATTTTTGTTGTGTGTGTGGAAAGTGTTGGGTTAACCACACTCCTTGGAAATCTCCTAATTTCTGACTGATTTCCTGGAGGTCCTGTCATCCAGTGAAGAAATGAAGCGTGGTGGGTAGGGGACATCTAAAATGGCAAAAGTGAGAATGAATAGACTACCCTGAAAGTCTGAGCCACACAAACACAACAAATTAATTTCAATTGAGCTTTTTAGGAGGCTGTGCACGTTGAGGAAAGATTGTGATTATCCAGAGAGTCAGCAGGGAACGGAAAACGCTGCAAGTTCCTAGATCGTGTGGTTTTGCTCATGGTGTAGCAGCTCATGCTTTTATCCCTGAACTTCCTTATTATGTTCCTTTTAAGATAACTATCCCTTTAATACTCAATTTGAAGCACCGTACATTTTAACAGGGACAAGAGAAGAAATTTGAGTACTGCAGTGTCAAGTCATAAAGACCCAAGGGTTGTGCTAGAAGGTAAGGATGTTACCTCTGAATTTTTGAAAGGCAATACTTTTTAAGGCAATGATCTTAGTCGCATAAGATATTGATAATAACAATAGAAACATCATTATATTTGTTATCTGAAAAAAAGAATTGCAGAATATACAAAGTCATGGTATGTATGCACAGATCTTGAGATTTGACCATAGTGGTGGGTAAAACTGTACCACTGATTTCCCCCTAATGCCATCATCCCAGATCTGGCATTTTTAGCAGATGCTTTTTAAGCAAATTTGTATTCCAACACTGATGTCTTCTGACCTGCTTTTTCATCTGACGTTAATTACAGAATTATTGAGGGGCATTTGGAGACTTCCTAGTCTCAACCCTCCCCTGTTCAAAACAGGGTCTATGAAAGCAAACTGCCCAGGCCCTGTCTTGTTGGATTTTGAATATTTCCAAGGTTGGAAAAATTTCAGCTCTCTCAGCCTCTTCTTATAAGTCAGATGTTCCCAGCCCTTAATCATCATCCATGACCCTTTCCTGCTCCTTCCTTGCTCCAGTATATCCATATTTGTCTTGTACTGGGAAGCCTGCAACTGGATTCCAGATGGTTTCACTAGGGCTGGGTAGAGGGAGGATAACAATCTCCCTTGACCTGCTGGTGATGCTCTTCTAATGCAACCCAGGATCCCATTGGTTATCTTTGCTGCAGGAGCTCATGGGACCTCGATGGGACTACCATTGGTCTATTTCTCAAGCTTGTTGAGGTGTAAGTCTTTAATGAAGACGCTAAATAGTATTTGCCCAGTGTCAGTCCCAGGTATACGTGGCTAGAGCCTGACCTCTAGCTGGAGGATTTCCAGTTTTCGGGATGATTCGCACCGTTATCCTCACAGGGATTGAGGTGAAGCTGACTGTTTTTCAGATCCAGCTTGCTTTCCTTGAAGACAGGATTGGTATTTGCTTTCTGCCAGACCTCAGAATCTTCCTTTGAAGAGATGTTGGTTGGATTCCTCAGCAATCATTGCAGCATCCCATCAGGTCCCAGGGATGTGTGCATATCCAGTCTGTTTAAATGTTCCCTAACCTAATCTTCCTTCACTAGGGAGAAGTTTTCCTTGCTCTAGACTTTTCTCTTAGCTCCTGAGCACTTGGGATTCCTAAAATTAAAAACTGCCCGTAAAGACTGAAGCGAAGAAGGCATTTAGTACTACTTTTTCTGCTTCTGTGTCCTTGGCCATCGGACCCCCACTTCGTTCAACAGCACTCACGTTTTCCCTAGTCATCTTTTGCTGCTAATAGATCTGTAGAAGCCCTTTGTTTCACCCTTTATTTCTCAGCACGTTCAACTTCAAATAGGCTTTGACTTTCTTAAGCTTGCATATTCAGATGCTGTCTTTGTGTGCTTTCCTGTCTCCTGACCCATATGTATGTATATGTTTGACTTTTGTCAAACTCTGTGAGCTCCTTGTTCATCCGTGAAGGCCTCCTGTCACCTTTGATTGACATCTATCCTCTTGGCCTTTCTTGAGCTTGGAGGAGATATCCTTAGTCAGCTTTAACAGGCCCTTCCTCCCTCTGAGACCAGATCCCATAGGATTCTTCCAGGCAGATCCCCAAACAGACTGAAGTTTGCTCTCCTGAAGACTGAAGTTATGGTCCTGATATTGTGCCCTTCTCAGAATACTAAACTCTTTTTTGGTTGCTGCAGCCAAAGCTGTGCTGACCTGAACATCCTGACCATTGTTTACAGTTATCAGGTCCAGCCTCGCCCCCTTTGGCTGTGCTTCCGCTTTGGCTTCCTGTGTCAGGAAACAGATATCAATTCACTCCAGAAACCTCCTGGACTATTTGTGCTGTGTTGCCTGCCCAGTGGATAGCAGGGGGATAGTAGCCCCCATGCAGACTAGGGCTTGGGAACATGAAGTTCTTTCCAGGCATCTGAAACTGTGAAACGTTGTCCCAACCAGTGAGGAGAGGGTGCTCAAAAGATTAATACTAGATTCTAATTTTCTGCGAGAAGGTTTAACAACATAATGTGACAGTTTTTCTGTCATGGGTAGCATTACCAAACATGCTTTCAGTTTTGTGAGTTAGTAATAGAAACTATATGCAAGATTTTCTTTGATCGTCTCTAAATTGTGAAGAACTAATACCTTTTTTTTTTTAAAAAAAAAAAAAAAGGCAGAAAGGACAGTAATAAAAATGTTGTTTTTCAGATCTTGTAAAGAAGCATGGAACGGAGGACGTCATTAATATGACACAGATCTTTGATAGTGCACCAGCACGTAAGGCTAAATTTACTAACATTTTATTAAAACATATATGTCAGTCAAACTAGTTTATACAATGAAGAGTTTTAAGTTCTGCCTTGTCGTGCTCTTCTGCTCTTTATCATTTTGCTGAATCCCAGAGAGATAGGTGACGTTGAAGGCAGAAAGGGGAAGAGGGAAGAGATTGAGAAGGGGATGAACAAGATGAAGCAGCAATATATATATATATATATGTATGTATATATGTATGTATATATAACAAATTGCAGGTTTTTGTCGTCTTTAAAATTTTTGTTTGCTTGTTTTTGAGACTGCCTTTGAGTTTGAGACTCCCTGACTTTGACTTCTGGGTTGACAATAAATCTTCAGCAGATCTAAATCCAACTCAAAAGAAGGATGATTTTGCAGTCTCTTTTTTCATTTGTTTAGATGCCTCAGATCAAAGGCAGTATCAGCATTTTAGTTGTTTCTATGATCTCATGACATAGAGCTCTCTTTTTTGGGAGCTTCTTTGAGGGTATATTGGAAGTTTATTAACTTTTCTCCTTAAATCCCTCACCTTTCTTTCCCCTTCACCTCCAGCATATACTTCATGAGCAGGCATGCCCTGTTTTTATTGGGATTGTTCCACTTTCATTTGGATTTTTAGGGAGTTTCTTTGGTAGAACTGACTTGACTATTCTTTTTTGTTTGTTTGTGGGTTTTTTTGTTTTTGTTTTGTTTTGTTTTTTGTTTTTTGTTTTTTTTTTTCCTGCTTTATTTCTTTCTCTCTGGAACTATTCACACGGTTGTCATTACCTTTCCAGCATCATTTTGGGCCAACACAAAACCATGGACTGTAGCCCAGAAAATCATGTGTCCTGTCATGTCACTGTGCACAAACTTCTCAGGACCTTGTTCTGTGCATGTCTCTTCATAGCACAAAGGCCAATATTACCTTTTCAGTAATGGCACAGTTACATCCCAGTAAGGCTGAAAGGGAACCAGCCATATCACCCAAATTCTCTTCCAACTCAAGACATTGATCAGCTAGGAAGGCATTTAGATTTAGGCAAAGACAAGTAATCTTAGTGAGATAGGGAGAATATCTTCAACTAAACGGAAGCTAAACAGAGAAATGTTCAAATAATGAGTGTAATTACCTGAGAGGAACTATATGGCTTTCAACTTGTAAGGAGATGAAAATGTCAAGGTGTAGGATGGCTAGTGGGATGCTAGCATCACCCTCAGAGCTGGGATGGACCTTAGATGGACAGTATAGGGCAAATTTTGTTACAGGGGCAAGCAGAAAGGCTAGGATAATGAGAGTTAGAAGCTGCTGTGACAGCTTACTCTCCCATTGTGACTTGGTCCTAGTGTGACTTGGAAAGAGTTGCTTTACACCTGAAACATATAGTACTGGTCAAGGGTCTTCATGAAGACTCTTTTTCCTCATCTGATCTATCAGTTTCTACCTGGGAAACACAGTTTGGCAGGTCTGGAGAGAGATGGAGAGAACCTACAGGAAGTGCCATCTTTTTGGAGCCTCCTACCTCTGAACCTCACTAAACTCATATCAGAGTACACCAAGAAAATCTGCAAGTCACGCCTGACATACAACTCAGATCTGATTTGGCTTAAATTTCAATATATATTTATTTTAAATATTGATGTCGTATTGATACAAAAATGTTTCCTTTCTCTGCAGAAACTTTTGAATCAATGAATACACGCATATTAGAAATAGTTAAAGTATTTGAAAGACAAACAAACAAATTACAGAGGTAAGAATTCTTTCTAAAGAGTTGGTTATAAGTTACCTATGAATGGTAGCTTGAAATGCATGGTTTGTTTCAAATCATTGTAGATATATAGCGTGTTTTACACACTAGGTTTTCAAATTTAAAAAATCAAGAGTAGGGCGTAGTATTTAAGATTCCAAAGACTACTGATGACAGTTTATAGAAGTTTCCAAAGGGACTGTACTGAACCTGAGATTTAATTTAGTTTATAAGAACTAGAAATAGCAAAAAACGTATGTTTCTGTTCCATGGAGTTGAGGTATTGAAAATTCTTTTTTTTGACATTCTCATTGTTAAAATGTTAAAAAGATATTGCTTTCATAACTCTGTATTTAATAGCATCTCTTTATTGATTTAAATCCTATAAAAATTGGAATATGTTTCAGAATATCCTGATTACATCAGCAATATTTCCTCTTGGACAGGTGGTGTGGTCATCAGTCAGGAGATTTAGTTAGGAGCCAGTTCTAAGATCAGTTACCATAGATTTTTCTTTAGGTGGTGTGTGGGTGTAGGGGAGACAGGGAGAGAGTGGGGGAGAATAAGAGCTCCAGTATTACTTTATACATTATTATTTAAGTCACTGTTTCTGAATGTTTGGTATCATACCTTGGGAAAACTTACTCATTAGTGGAGGAAGGGAGATATCTTAATATAGATTTACAAACACAGAATGTAAATAATTACAATCTTAATGACAGAGAATATATTTAGATGTCATTTGCTGCTTAGAATTGAAAATAAAAATGTGAAAACTGAAAATAAAATTTTAATCTTTTTTTTTTTTTCTTTTGTGGGTATCTTATATCAAAAGGTCCTGGGTGTTTTCTCATTGTTTGTCATACTTAACACTGCCCAATTCCAGAAAAAGAAAATTCCCTTTGTATACAGAAAACAAAGATTGTAAAGTTGCTGTTCAAGACAGTCATACTGGGTTAAAACTCATATAAGTTTTTTGACCAGGAAATGTGACATGTTTAATACAAAAACATCAGTAAATACCTATGCAGTGCTTTATAAAATACTATTTTTAATAGTTTAGCTCACAGTGCTTTCTCCATCAGCAAGTGATGATGAAAATTAATGTAAAAAGAGTCAAAGCAAGTTTTGCATTTCTCTTTCAGAATTTCAAATGAACAGGATCTCTTGGAAGCTGTAAGTATACTGTATTACTAGTTCAAATTAGAGTAAAAATAAATACAGTAATAAATAAACTTTAGATTTATCACCTGCATTAATCTGTATTGATCTATGCCATGAATCCTGCCTTTGCTGTAAGGTGAAATTTTCGTCCATTGCAAGGCACAAAATTTCACATGAAAACACAGAACTAAGTCCATAATCCAACATGGCAGATGGCAGAAATATATCCATTCTGGGGCAAAATTAAGACTTTGAACTCACTGCTTGCTGACACGCTCCATGCAATGCTGCATGTCTTTTGTTTTTCCTAGTTTCAGACAACACAGCAATTTTTGCAAAACTTTTTTTTTCCAGTTTGTTAAGCATTTAAGGACTTGGAAATCTATCTGTGTAGATTTTATGTTGAAATCAAGTCACTTTGTTTCTTGACATAAAATAACTCACTATGTCTATTTTTAGAAATATGAGAAGATAAAAAATGACTATCGGTTGTTAGCAGAAGAGAAGCAGATAATGGAGAATGAACTTAAAAAAATGAAAGAGGGAGAAAGCCTAGAAGTAAGTAAACTGAAATGTTGTAATTGTATGAGAATGATCAAAATAGGTGTGTTCTAGAGAAAATCAAAAGTACTTGGAAGAAATATGTATATATTTTGTGTGTGTGTGTGTGTATATATATTTATATATATCAGCATGAGTGTACATACACACAGATGCGTCTGTGTGTGTATGCGTATGCCTGCTTATTCTGTTCTTGCCTATTTATCTAGACAGGATATTGAGTTAAGCAGACCCTTTCTCTGACCCACTATGGGCATAAATGAAGTTGTCTGAAATTTTGATGGCCTGTGAAGGTTCTGTGTGTCATAAATCTGACCGGAGGAAATTAAGAGACAAATGTGGTAGAAGTAGTAGTTATATGTCATCTTATGATGGATCAATTGCTATCAATCAGAATGGATTTTTTAAGCTTGAATGTATTAATTTCTATATTCTTCAGAGTCCTTCACAATTTGATGTCTTGCCTCTTACACATGATGTGACAGATGTGAATCTCTGAAACGTACTGTAGATGACCCAGCTTGAGCAGGGAGGGGGTGGTCTAGGTGATCTCCAAAGGTCCCTTCCAAGCTCAACCATGATGTGATTCTGTAACACAAATGAGCTGGAGAAGCCTATTATGAAGGTCGAGAGTTCCTGCAACATATACAAACCTTTTTAGAAGGAAAGATATTTTTCTGCTACATGTGTTCCCACTAGCTTTCGGTTAAAGATCATATACTGTGTAGGACATGTAAACTACAAGCCCAAAAAAACTCTGATTCATTTTGATTGACATACATGACCAGGCAGTGCTCCCTGTGTTAGGGGATCATTACTATGGTGGCTTGAGGAAGCAGTGTGTAGTTGGCTCTGTTTTATGACCTGGACAATGCAGCCCTTAGTTTTTGTTCAGATCAAGGAACTTAATAAACAAGGTCCAAGGTTTTTAAGCACAGGCCCTTTTTAGCAGATGTTCCTGCAAGACCTGACTGATGTAAAATATCCAGATTGGTTGCTATACAAATAGTTATGATCTGGCAGACTGGAAGCAGTTCTGCAACTGGATTGTGAGTGGGACTGAACCCCTGAAGTACAGAGCACAGCACTGGAGGAAACTGAGAAATGCTGAGATTTTCACTAGAGTTTGCCTAGGTAAGCGGAGTAAGAGTGAGAGAAGGGGACCGAAGACGAGGAGTGTGCCTTGCAGAGAGTGTAGAATAATTTTTTATTATTATTATTCTTAAATAAAGATTGATAGAGCAAGGAAAGAAATTCAGATTGCACAAACAAAGCCATATTTCTCTGCGTGGTGTGGGAGAGAAATGGAGTATCAGGATAGTTTTATCTCTAGCATTTTACTGTCCTGCTGACTTATTTGTAGTATAAGACATTGTTCTTTACTGCCATTTTGTGATAATGTAATTACATGCAATTTTTTTTTTTTTTTAAATATAAAAATAGACTTTTTTTAAAGTCTGGATATTTTGTATAAATTTTACAGCAAGAAGGAATAATACCAGCATACCAGGATGCCTTTGTAGACAAACCAGAAAAACAAAGCCCAAGTGAGAAAAAAGG
>PTEX01000013.1:5659718-5693160 GCA_003342815.1 Eudromia elegans
GGCGGCCCCGGCGGCGGCGGCGGCCCCGGCGGCGGCGGCGGCCCCGGCGGCCCTTGCTGTGAAAGGGAAGTCTAAAAGGTAAGAACCAATTCCTTGGTTAAGTTACAACACAAAGTCCGAGGAACATGTCTTAATCTGACCGTAATCACTATGAAGAAAGCAAATAAATGAAACGAGCCTCTGTAATTTGCTAGCATCATGTCTGTTTGTGAATGGAAAAACTCACCTCTATAAGCTCAGTCAAGTTCCTGTTCTACTGGTATTTCAGGTTCCTGTCCTACTACTTAGCTATAGTTGATGACTGTTGCAGAAATAACAGTAGGAAATTTAAATTGGTCCCCAACTGTCTTCTCTCATGAGTTACTTCTGATTTTCTTTTTTTTTTAAAAAAAAAAGCTTTGAAGCCTTGCCCTGCTGTCCCAATAAGTTTCTGGCACCATCCCTTTTGAAACCCTTCATCATTTGCATGTCACCAGGCTGGTGACTGTGACGGCAGACTTGGGTGGTTTTGCTGAACTTTGTTTCCTACAGTGCTCTGAAATATGTTATTGAGGAAGATAGATAAGGGAAAGAATCTATTCATATGACACTTGGGAAGAATTTTGAAATCTTGTAGGGAAATTCTGCTATCAATTGAGCTAAGAGAAGCTGAAGTGTGGTCCCAGGAATAGGATACCTGTGTTTGACCAGCCAAACTGAGAGGGAGGTGATGGAGCAGATGCTGGAAGAGAGGAGAAAGAAGATTAGGAGCTGAGAACTGACAGAAGAAATCAATGGCTCTATCAAAGCCTTTTTTCTTTTTTTTTTTTTTTTTTTTTTTTTTTTTTTTTTTTTTTTTTTTTTTTTTTTTTTTTTTTTTTTTTTTTTTTTTTTTGAGATCTTTATTCTATGAAGCACTCTTTGAAGGATTGCTTACTCTTCAGTTGCTACAAAATTATGTTGTAGCAGTAGTGTAAGGATTCTTTAGTGTTTGGGAAAACAGACACAAAGTAGACTAGCAGAAGCTGCAGTTAACTCCACCTCTGGCCTCTGCCTGATACTGGAACCTGTCTTACTAACTAGCTAAAATTGAAGACTTATGTAGTCAAAGACTTTGACAAAGGCATTTAAAGATTTCATCCTTGCTTTGAATATGTATTCTAAGGCCCCTTGCCTCAGTTACACTGATGTAACGGCATTGAGGAGAAAGTCAAGAAGGTGTAGGATTACTGAAAATGTACACTCAATCCAGAGCTATGCAGAGGATCTCGCTTCCTTCTGTCAGGATCCTTGAGCACTCTTGGCATTGGGCACAGAGATGGCCATGCCTGAATCCTGGCACAGAGAATTTCTGCCTGGGAGAAGCAGCACTGAGTATCAGACTGAATTCTTGGGGAGAAGCAAGTGCTTTTGTTGTAGGGCATCTGAGGGTTTTCTACAAGCTTTATTCTGCCTGTTTCTTTGTTATATCTTACTGATTTGGCTGGGGGCTTGAATTTTGTACAATTTTTGTGCTCCACATTTGATTGCTGTCATCTCTTCCTTCCCCTGCCCCACAATATTCTTTGTAAAGAACAAAGTGTAGCACTTACGTATAAGAGAATTCCATACATCTTCCTCGGAGGGGACTGTAGGTGCTGGCACTCTGTGTCTATACAGACTGATGGACAGTGAAATGTGACTGAGTTGTATATAACTTGTCTTTGTTCTTTTTTCCCCTGTATCATTCAGTTCTAACCTAAGACCCTTTTCCCTTTTCATGTCTCTCTCTTTTTTTTTTTTTTTTTTTAATTAAAAGTGAGAAAGTGTGATAATGAATAAAAATGCATGTTTTCTCCATCCCCTCTATTTGGTAGAGAAGCTTTCCATGCAAAACTGACCATGCTGTTTAAAGGGAGATCTTAATCTTACAAAGCACAGGCAGTTGCCTTGCTTATGACAGTTGACTGTTGAATTGGTAAGTTAGGAATTGTTAAGTCCAATGTGCTACTTTCTAAAGCCAATTTGAAAGCTCTGTCTGTGTTTGTAATGTTACACTTTAGGCTTGAATCTATTAAACAAAATAATTTAATAATTTGTGTGAAGGATTCCCATTCAGTTTGCAGGTTTTATCTGGACTCAGTCTGGTTCCATGGTGTAAATGACCATTAGTGTTCTGAGTGCATTATGTTTACTCCTAGGGTTCATATTTTGGTTTAATTTTCTCCAACAGGAGTCAAACCCGCATTCTATGAAACATTCATACGATGTGAACTGTCATAAAAGAGAAAAAGGGAAATCGACTTCAAAAACACACTTCTGATCCAAAATAAAATGATGTTGTAGATGCACTTGATATTTCATGTTAGTGGCTTAAGTGACCAGGATTATTAAGACACAAATTTGCATGAAAATTTTTATCCTTACTCTCCTTCTAGTGAAGGTCAATCCATCCATCCATGGAGCGACCTTACTGATGCCCATAGAATTTCAGTCATTGATATGCAGCTGACCTGAAAGTAGGATAAATCAGGACAGAAAGCTGGTTTTTTTTTAAGGAACAGGTGAATTAGAATTGATTCTTCTCACTGAAGACTTTGTTATTAAAGTTCTTTTGTTATTTATATTTGTGAGGTTCAATGTTTAAACGGTGATTGTATAAAAATACTTTTTTTTTTTTTTTTTGCAGACAATCAAGGAAAGCATCTGGTCAGACTAAGAAAGAAAATGGCAAATTGAAATTGCAAGAAGATTTACTTAAAGCTCAGGTAAGTGTGTATCAAATGCTATCTAGAAAAAAAGGGGAGTGTGGATGAGCAAAGTAACTTGCTGCCCAGGAACAAGTCATATCCAAGAATCAGGCACTGAAATTAGCAGATGTATTTTTTGTTGTTTTGAACATTTATGTATTCTGTGACTTGCCTCTTTTCCTATTACTTTAGAGGCATCATTTGCATTTTCATTCGTGGTGTCAAATGAACTGAGCAACCTGAAGCACTTACAACCCTTGTAAACTGGGCTGCTGAGGTGGAGACATTTACAGAACGTGTAGCACCCTAAAAGGACAGTGCCCATGAACATAGGAACTGGGGGTGCACAGTGAACATGAGGTGTGATGCATCGCAAAGAAGTGCATTTGGTGGGTGGATTCATTTGCAACTGTGTCTTGTGCAGTTTAACCATGGACACATGTTGGAATTGGAACATCTTAGAGAATGAGATCTTCTAGTTCGAGCAAGAGTGGTGTTTTGGATGCCTCTGACTGGCTTCAGGGTTACCAACCCCTTATGTCCATGTATGTAATCCAAAGTCCAAATATGTAATCCAAAGAGGATGAACAGATACAAGAAGAATGGAAATTGTTCCTGCAGGTACTCATGGTTTAATCACCCCTTGAGTGGAGATTTTGATTACACAGAAATAGTGGTATATTCTTGTAATCCTTTTACCAGTTCCATGCCTCTGCCTATAGCAGTTTTATTTTATAGAAGTTTTAGAAAACTTGACAGGGCTTCTGCAGTTCTCATCTTTGCAACTACTAAGCCTAGGAAAATCTGGTATATGGCTTATTCTGTAGAGCCTTTTTGAAACTGAGACAACCTAAGGAAGTGTTATTTATTTATTTAGCTCTAGAGAGCTCTGGATTCTCTCGCAATTGAAACTTCAGTTACAGAATGAGTTATAACTGAGGCTTTTGGAGTGTAAGCAAACTGTCATCATAGAGGTTCTCTTCTTAGGTTTGCCCTAAGAATTTGAGCCCTTTCTGGTAACTTGTATGTATTTTGAAGGTGGTAGTTGAATCATCCAGATTGTTAGTAAGCCTATGGGCAATCACTTGAGGAAGAAGAAGAGTTATCTTCCAGCATCTATAAAATCTCCTCTCTGCTGTTAATGTATGTTCACACCCTCTATATCATTCTTCCCCTTATGTAACCCTTTGACAACATGTAGTAAGGTTTTGCTCAAATAAGAGAGTCCTGAGGCAGAAACACACCAAAAATTTTGATGAATTCCCCCGTTATGCTATCTGCATGAAGCACAGAAAGGGGGGTGGGTGGATATTATCTGATTCCTGCTAGGATTAAGTGTGTGATTTTTGTGCTTAGACACCTCCTATGGGGCTGTTAAATTACATAAACAGCACAGCTTGAATTTTCCACTTAATTTCTTTTCAGAATTATTTTTTTGTGAAAAACATATGTTCACGTAGCTAGTGGATTCACTCATTCCATCTGTTTATGTTCTTTATGTTTTAAAATATACTTTTAATTTATAGCACATAATTGTGTTTATTACTTTAATGTATATACAGAACAGTTTTTAATCCATGAATGTGGCATACTTTTTCATTCTTATCAGTTTATGAACAGTATAATATTAAACTAGAATATCATGCATTTAGTAGCTTATATAATATGTGAGTACCTTACAAATATCAAGTAAATATTTCCACATCCTGGTGAAGTAGGAGAACATTATTCCCCTTTTTACAGATGGGGACTGACACATGGTGAGTTTTTATGAATTACCTATGGTAAGTTAGGAGATCTGAGAACACAGGGTCACTGTGTTTCTCTATAGTGGCATAACTGTCACTCATGTAAGTACAACATAGGCTAGTGCCAGTATATGTTCAGATACTGACACATTTAACTGTAAAACTGTCCAAGTCAAATTAAAATGTCTCTATTTCTGACAAAACTGTCTGCTTATATTGCTACAAATCCTAATCTAACTATTTTGAAATGATTTTGCTTGCTGAAACATTGTTTAACTGGTACATTTACAGAATAGTTTTTACTTATCGAAGCATCACATCAGTGGGTTTTTTTTTTTTAATTTATGCTTGCTGACTATGAAAAAAATTTCATTATTAGTCTTATATTAAAAGATAAACATGAAACAATCGCAGTGTCTGACAGATTGTCTTCCTATGTCACAGGAACATGTGCATATTCTTCGTAAAGAGAACTTAATCCTTGAGGAAAAACTAAAAAGAGCTTTACAGGTACTGATTTAGAAAACACTCTTTGTGGAGATTTATATATTACAATAAATTATATATTTTTTATATTTTTATTCTCATTGTATTAGGAAAATAATTCATGATAGCTGTTTAAGATACAAATATATAACTAGCTTTTTCCTTTAAAAAGCTGTCTTCTGTGCACTTCAGCATCCCCAAGACTATGAAGTACAAGACATTTAATGTTAGAAGTATTTGCTCATTTGACAACTGCCATGTTAGTTCAGATCAGTCTTCTATTAATCTTGTATCCTTAAGATGTTATAACAACACTAGATACTTCCAGGAATGAAAAGAGAATTCTTCCCTTGTTTTTTTCAATGGGTAGGTATGAGTATATCTTGGATAAGGCAGTGGAAAAGATGCACATTTATGGGGAAGTATTACTTGAGCAACGGAGATACCTTTGATTTTGCCTTTAATTTTGCCCTATTTTTGGTTCAGACTTCTTGCTTTAATATTAATTCTTAAAAAGACTTTCTTTTTAAGGTGAAAAATGAATAAAAGAAATTTCTAGAAGGTCCTAAAATTGCTGTTGTGATCATTGTCTCCTTGCGGAGAAAAGGTCAAATTAGTATGAGATTAGTTTCACAGAACATTAATGATCTACCATGTAGAAGTTTGTATCTGAGATAATTAATGTAGTAGACTCTTTTTTAGAGTTAGCAGAGAAAATCAGACTTCCCTAATGAACAGTTCATCTGAACTGTTTTAGATGTTAATTTTAGGATAAATTTGTGTTCTCAAAATGTCCATTTGTTTCCAGAGATTAAAAGGATGAACAAAGTTAACTTGAGACTAATTAAAATGTAGACATAGCAATTAGGTGAGGTTCATATTATGATTTCACATTATGTTTTAGGGAAGATGATAGATATTAATGAATGAAAGAAGTCTTAGAATGTGGCTTTGAGCTCTTGGGAAACTTTGAGTAGTTTCTTGTGAAAAATTAATTCTACTTTTTATATTTTCCGTGTGTTCTAGCATGAAAAACTTTAAATAGTGGTTTAATCATTGTTACATATTATTTCCATCTTAAAAGAGATTTAGCTATAGATATCTTAGATATTAGATATTTAAGTATCTCTTAGATATTTAAGTATATATTTGACTAGAAATTCTTTTTTTTTAAAAAAAATGTATTTGAGTGATTTAAGAAAATATTTAAATATTTAAAGAACAACAAATAATTTTAATGCAAATATTTTTATCATTTAGGAAGCTGAAAGGGCTAATATGCAGCTTACAAACTTAGCGGCATTTGTCCCTGTTGAAGACGGAGAAGTTGTTCGAGATGCACACATCAGTTACAAAAGTGCAGAAAGGAGTAAAATTGGTGTTTCTGACATTGATCTGAAAAAGTATGCTAGAGATACACCTAAGAGAGGCCAAAAAATAACTAAATCTGAAGGCAGAGAAGATCATGCAGTGTCACCATCCAAGTCCATTAGTGAAGCTGATGAATTAGTGCACAAACTGCTAGCAAAGAACCGAGCAAAACAAGCAACAAGGAAAAGTCTTGGAGAAATAGAAGAAACCAAAGAAGTTGCAACACTGTCTCAAAAGAAGGATGTTAGACTAGGAGAAAAAGGAGTAACAGAGGAAAATAAGTCTAAAGATCATGATTTTTTATCAAGCAAGCTAAAAGAAAAATACCTTTTTCAGGAGAAAGGAGAGACATATAAAGCTAAGGAATTACCTTCTAGCATGGAGGAGACTCTGACCCCTCCTGCTTGTCCAACTGATGAAGAAAACATGCAGTATTCTTCTAAACACACTGATGAGAAAACAACACCACTTTTAACTGGTAAAATGCAGCAAGTGCCAACAGCCATCAGAGCAAGCATAAAATCAGAATCTGTAAGAATTTTTTTTTATCTTCTATGTTTTTTTTTCCCTTAAAACCAGGATGATTTTCTAGACAGTTCTACTCTATTTACAGTAAAGATTTGCTTTTCAGAAATGATGATTCTAAATTAAGGTATTGAGAATAAGCGTATTCTTTGCCTTTGGAGACCTGTCTGTTGGGAAATGCTAGTTCTAATCTGCACGTGCACAGGCCACTGCATCCCTAGCTGCTCGTGCTGAAGCCTGGAATGCTTGTGATAGTCGTAGCAGGCATAGAGGTTCTATTCTGAGAGTGCTGCTTCACTCTTCTTGTGGCAGAGCTTTAGGAGGCGAGACAAGATCAAGTGTCTCGCGTTTGACATCATGTTTATCTTTTTTTATACTCCATTATCTTCCTATTTGTCTGTCAATTAAGTTCTGGCTCAGTCTATTCTGAAGACAAATGAAGTGTGAGCTTGCTTCTCGGTGTGGGATATGAATCATAGACGGTCTTTCTGTAGCTGTCTTCAGTCCACAATGGACATTCGACACAGCCTAAGTAGTGTTGCTAATGAATGCAGAGTTGGACATTCTGCTGATTTTGTAAGTTACCAGCTAGTTCACAATGGCCTTTCCCAGATGATCTGCCAGCTAATGGCAGTCAGGGATTTTGAAGCTTCATGGGGCTTCCCTCCTTTCCTTAAATGTTCTTTATACCAAATTTTTCTTGCTGCTAGGTCATGTGGGAGATATAGCTATTGCTTTGGCAATAGCTGGGAATGAAAATCTCCTGTAAACAGAAGGAAGCTGACTGTAGGGTCACATTTATATCTTGGGGTGATGCCAGCAACACAAGGTACTAGGAAATGCCACTGTTAGCATCTCTTCCAGTTCCTTCAGGTTTACCAGCTCTGATTCTTCCAAGACTGTCCACTGATTATCCCTCGTTGTCCACTTAGTAATGCCTTAGATGGCTTTTTGCTGGGAAATTAGTCTGGCTTTTAGATAGACATGATGGAGTAGGGTGCACTCACTAGTGAAAAACAGTAACCAAGGACATGTATCAAGCATAAGCTCCTTGCATTGAGAATACTGGTGTGGTGCTTTTGTGGGGGGGCCAAATGCTTTGTGAAAATGGTGGAGATTTATGGGAGTGTGAGCGCAGTGCCCTCAGTTTTGTGAGGAAGTCTGAATGCAGTCAGTGTGCTCTGCAAGACCCTGAGCTTAGACTGGTTTGTTTCAGGTGGTTCAGGGACCATGTTTCTTTCCTCTTTGTGGACAAAATACTCTAAAAGTTGATAGCCGTGGTTTCATTAATTCTTACATTAGCAGTGTAACTTTAAAGATATTGTTCCTTTCCAGGCTGGTCAAAATAACTGAGTCTTATCAATTGTGTTGTTTCAATGATTTCTTTTTTTAATCCCATTTACATGCACTTGACGTAGGCCCTGAAATAGCCTTGTGTAAGTCACATATCAGTATTCCTTTCACTCTTTTTATGAAGTAATGCCTGTTAATGCAATTTTCCAGTTGTCTTAATATAGAAAATTTGTCAATTACTTTCCTATTATTTAAGTATATTTTTTTTTCCTACAGTCTTTGGAATTAGACCCCAAAGGACAGATTACAGCTAAGAAAACCCCAGAAGGAAAGGAAGGAGTTTCGCTGGACAGCAGGTAAGGAGTACTTTAAAGAATGAAAAGTATAGCTTTGTGGACTAAATATTATAGTTCTTCCTTTTTTCCTTTTTTTTTTTTTTTTTTTCTCCTTAAATGTGTCTGAAGTTACCAATATAAGGATTTTAATTTGCATTAAACAGAGTCTTAGAGTGGAAAAAAAATATAACACTTCTAATATAAACCTTGTTCAATTGATAAACACTTGATGAAACTTTAAATATTGCAGTAAGTATAACACAGTCACGTAGTCATTATTTTCAGATCTCAGATGTTTGTATTCCTTTTTATTTCATAGCAGTCCATATGCAAACCTCAATTCCAGGGGTTCTAGGCATCTTTGAAACATTTTGCTGTATTTTAGTGCTTCATCTCTCTATATAGATAACAATAGCTATAGCTAGATCTTTATATATAGTTATTTAATATATATTTTTATAGAGAGTGTGAATATTTGGGTTTTTTTTTTTGCGTATATTGAGACCTATATATAAAAATATGTTTGACCTTTGGTACTTGTGTTGGGGACTGGAGTCTTCCTTCTTGCAGACTTCTGTTAGGTACCCATGAATCCAGAGTATCCTTATTTTTCCATATATTTGCTATAAGGTATTGTGGAACCCTCTCTGCTATAACCCCCTTCTCCTTGCTGCCTTTGGTGGTGAAATCAAACTGTAATATAGTTAGAAAGATTTTTATATTAAATCAATCACTTCTGTAGAAAAAAATGGGACATAGTATTGTAGCAAGATTTTTATAACTTGTCCTTTACATCTTCCCGGGAATGTCTTTCTGAGATGATTTGATCATGGGAACCCACCCATCCTACCAAGGGTAGTTATGTGGCATGAAGTGGTGTCATATATCTTGGATGGATATGGCAAAGAAGTGAGAACAGCAATAGGGGAAGAAGGGGAGCTAGAAGCGATGGAGGTTGAGCATGTTGAGTTATGTAGCTCAAGACAGGAATTACGTTTTCTGGATTAATCCCTGTCTCTGAATTGAATAGCCTTCTACTGCACTCTTGTTGCAGAGAGATGGTCAGGAAGTTGTTAGGAACCATCTCTGAAGCAGAAACTGGTACTGAGACCTGCTGCCCAGGGACAACAGTAGTTGAGGCTTATGCATTCCAGAGTGCATGTACATTTCTGTCCCTTACCTGCCATGTAAGAGCAGGGCACAGTCCTTTCCTGGCAGTCTTGGTTGTAGAGGCAGCTAAGTAAGAGGAAAGGAAACTGAAGTATTATCAGAAAAAAAAAAATTTTAATTTTATGTACAGAGCAACTCCAAAGTTTAATGCATTTCTTGCTGATATATTTCTCTCAAATAAGAATGTGCCTTCTTCGACCTTTTAGCTAATGCTAATTATTTTAAAACCCTACAGCATGGGGGAAGATGCATGTGTCACCACTGATTTGGATTCTGTGAGCCTTCCAAAAATCCGAGGAGACTCAGAATTACGTTTTTCCTTAAATTATCAAGAACAATTATTGTCCAAATCTTCAAATGTATACAAAGATTCCCCTCAACTCATCTCAGAAAGACAGAAGACTTCCATGTCTGCTAAACCCAGTACCCAAGGACAAGATGAATCTTTACCCTTGTATGAAAACAAAATGTTACCAACAGCCTTACCTTCCAAATACCAAGATGTGACTCCTCTTAAAAGCCCCTTGAGCAGTCATAAAACATCTTTGGAATCTCAGGATGCCGAGAAAGCTTCTCTTTTCCCTATTGAGAAGATACCCCCTTTGAAGATCCAAGAAAAAATGCCAGCAGTTACAGCTCAAGAAGATAAAAAGACAGCTAGGCTAGTTTTTCCTGTCACGCACACTGAAGTATTATTTATTTTAATTTTATATAATTTCCAATGATTTTGAGTTAAGTTTTGCAATTCCAATACTAATGAATAGATATATATTTCTTTTGATTTAATAATTAATGTTTGAATAACTATTTGGATCATCACTATCTCTGAATGTTACACTGCAATGTAATATGCACAGTTACTGATGATAGTATTTATTTGATACAACTGGAAGAAACTTCTCCAACCATATGTCCTGACTTGACTGTCTGTTACTTCTTTGGATGTTGTTATTTTAGCTATTTGTTTTCTTTCTGATCTTTAAATCCATACCATTTAATACCATTCTGAAGAAAAGCTAGCGTTGTAGGAGGACCTAGAGAATCATTATTTGGAACATCCTATAATCCAAATGTGAGATAATCCTTCTTGGGAGCAAAGCTTTGTGTTAGTGAAGGGAATGTCTTCATGAGTGAGAATGCTAATCCACTCTACTGTTTTCCAAAAAAAAAGATAAGATTATTGTCACCATTTCTGTACGGAAGTAGCTTCAGCATCAAGGGGCGGTTTTATTTCTTTACTCTCTATTCAGAGATTAAAGTTTATATTTTAGTCGTATAAGCTTTGCCCAGCTTTCAGGCAGTATTCTCTTGAAAAAAGAGCACTTCCAAAGGAGGAGGAAGTCAAGTATTTGTTCTTCTCACTTTTCATAAAAATGCTGTTTTGCTCTGGGAGACTCCTCCTTTTGTTTGTGTGGCTAATACAGTATCATGTACCAATCTGTAAACTGTAAGATACAGTATGTGTAGGAACTCAGTACAGGAAAAATTGAAGAGATATTACTTAGTTCAGTCCAGTTACAGTGCCGTGTGAAGTGTTCTGTCCCTTTTTCTCATGCCAAATGCTCCATTGAACTGCAGACCCAAGATAACAAAAGATGATTTTTTAAAAAAAGAAGTAAATACTCTAAAGTATTTATTTTTGAACATATTGTTCACTACAGTCCCTGCAAATTTACATGTACGTTTTTTCTGTTTTAATCTTCAAGTCTGTTTTATGAGCTTAGGGTAGTGATATATTTGAGAAGCTGAAGCAAGTGAGAAGGGTAGTTTATTTCTCTAGCATGGCATGTAAGTGAAATTAATTTTTTATCACTACAATATTGCTGTGTCAGTACTCTCCCTATGTTAGAAATTGACACTTAAATAACTTCATTGTGTAAGAAAACGTCTTGTTTGCAACCTGAACTGTAGATATTCAGTCATAGTGAAATTGTTGTAGAAGAAATTCCCTTTTCTTAACTGACCTTTTTTCAGTTTTTTTATTAGTACTGTATAATGTTTCACTTCCAGTATCTCTCATTGTTTTGATGATGACAAAACAAATATAAGGGAATCGAGATGAAAAAGGTGGATGCTAGAGGTTGCATTCAGAAGTGAAGACAGCGTGTTAGACTTCTGAGGTTATGTGAATGAGAAAAATAGTGCCGGGAATATGTTGGGGTGTGTGTTTGAGGGCTGCACTGTGTCATGCTTATGTTACAAGGTTTTGATTTGAAACAATTAACAGGCATTCCAGGAGGGAATGATGTAAAAATTCTAACCCTGAAACAGTAATCTTGTAAGTTTGTGCTGTAAATGTGTTAAAATACATTTTTGAGTAAAAAATGTAATGTTTGCTAGCCATATGGAAATCATGACTCTTGAAGCTTTTGACGTAGCACAGTACTGCTGTACAGCATGGAAGCAGCAGTATTCTGGCAGCAGACCTCCAGCATCTGGGTTTTCCTTTGTAGATGAGAATATGCAAGAAGACCGCTTCTTTCCAGTGCTAGCAAGAGGAGCTTTCTTTAGTCTAGCACTGTTCCCTCAATTCAGCAGTGTAGAATACATCATCCTCTAAGCCTCCATATAAAGAAGACTTATGTTCTATAATTTTTCAAATATTGGAGGATTTTATAATTGCCAAGTGCCAACATCTCATTGATTTTTGTTTTTACCACATAATGATCTTTCAGTCTTGAGAAAGCATAAGGAAAAAAGGAAAGACCATCATCTGTGTATAAAGTTCTGCCAATTTAATAATGAACAAAAAATGAGAAAAGGCAGAAAGTACTATTGCATTTATCTGTTTAGAATTCATTTTATTAGAAGAACCAATTACTTCAAAGTTCTCAAAGATAACTTGTTCATTTATAGTTTGATCATGTTTAATTAGGACTTGGACATGTTAAAATAAGATTACTTACCAGTTGCCTATTATTTTATTATTAGCAAGCAATATAACATAATGCTATTACTTTTATTTATAGAATGTAATTTGGGAAACTCCCCCACTTGAGAAGAAAAATCTTCCGTGTTCTCAAAAAGAAGTAGTAGATGTTCAAGGTAAATATTTTCTTTTGTTTTAAAAGAAAAAAATAGGAAATGTCTAGCTAGTGCCATCATGCTGGATGTATTACCAGAGTTGTTGGAAGATGCTTCTTGAATTCACTGTTTTAAGTGTATTGAGAAGAACTTTTCTCTGAAACACTGGGACATTCTTACATCAATGAATGTATTTTTAACTGAATTGAGTATATATGTAAGATACAGGTAAACAAGAGGGATGTGGAGCTTCTAGAGAGGGTCCAGCGACGGGAGACAGAGATGATTAAGGGACTGGAGCACCTGTTGTATGAGGAAAGATTAAACAAGCTGGACCTGTGTAGCCTGGAGAAAAGGCTGAGAGGAGATCTGATTGATATGTATAAGTACCTGAGGAGTGATTGCTGGGCAGAGGGGGCCAAACTCTTCTCAGTAGTGAATAGGACAAGGGTAACAGGTACAAATTGAAACACAGGGCGTTCCATCTCCATATAAGGAAGAACTTCTTTCCTGTGTGGGTGGTGTAGTCTTGGAACAGGCTGCCCAGAGAGGTTGTGCAGTCTCCTCCTCTGGAGATCTCCCAAACCCACCTGGATGCCACCCTGTGCCTCGTGCTCTAGGGGTCCCTACTGGAGCAGGGGGCTGGACTAGGTTATCTCTAGAGGTCCCTTCCAACCTTAACCATTCACTCATTCTATGATTTAGTGCTATCAGGCATGTTAATATTGCTTAGCTACATCCTGGGCATTTATATCTGTAATAGTGTTTCCAAGTAGAAGGACAATATTTAGATGAGCTGTTACAAAAAGTTGCAGAGGAACTATAATTATCTGAGCTAGTAATTTTTCTGATAAAAGCAAATTTGCTGTTGTGTTGGATATATACTCTTATTATGCAACTAGATTGAAAGATATGAGGTAATTAAACGCTCATTTTTAGGTAAATGAATAATAAATACAATTTTATTAGTGATTTTGATTTTCAGACTAAGGATATGCATAAATCTGAAGATGTTTTAAACTAATGGTGCTTCAACTGTTTCAAATCTTCATTAAATTAACAGGAGAGTATGCAGTATGTTAATATGAAAGATAATCAGTGCTATAGTATATTATGCCTTTATAAACAAACCAATATACTCCAAAAATCATATTATTAAATGCAGAATATAGTTTTAAAATAAAATGTGTTACCCTTTCTCTGCCCTGGATTATAAACTATGGATTCATTAAATAACTTTTGTTTTTGTTACATTTCCAATGAGATAAAACTTTTTTCAAATGCAGGAAGACTCCCATTAATAACTCAAATGAATAAAATACAACAAATATCTACACCAACACATTCACTGGCAGAAACCGACCTGAACACTGGTAAGTAGAAAGCTAATAATATAAGGATCTAGTAAGAAAACTTAAAAGAATTACTAAAAATGCTGACACTTTGCCCTCAGATAAACAAAAGAAAGGAGAAAAAGTTTGTCTTTAATAATTTTTTATTAAACTTGATCGAAATCCCACAGAACGTTGAATTTATGCTGTTCCCTAATTTATCTATATGAAATGTTTAATAGAGATGATATAGTAAAGGATGCAATGGAGCAGAAATCTAAAATCTTCATATGGGGAAGAAGATACACAGTTGTTAGAACAGCCTAATTACTTGAATAAAATATGTGCCATATGTGTTTTCCAAAAGGAGTCAAAATGTCCTGTATATATTGGTGCATATCTATTGTCTGTATTACTGAATGAAACTGCTTGCAATGTTTATTATTGAACAGCAATTCAGAGATGTAGAGTGCCCAGAGAGTCACTTCAAATACTGTTAGCTCCACAAAAGAGTACTCAGGATCTCACTTGAGACAGGAGAGGACAGAGGACAATGGTTGCTTGTGTTGGGAAGTTGCAAATACTCTTAGCTACAACTCTGTAATTACGAACATGGTCTTCAGGACATGATATGGGTAAAATAGGCAAAAAGTATTTTTTAGACCTTTTTTGGAGTGTTTGCTTTGTAAGATCATCCCACTTTACATCTGCTAATTGTTGATAAATAAAAAATGTTTCAATCTATTCTTTTGGTTTTTTTCACTGAGGTTGTACAGGACTTTCCTGCAGAAAGAAATGTGCTAATAGCTGGTTTTTAGATTTATAGAAAGTTTTCTGTTTGCTCTTGATCTAGTTTCTAGAGGAAACCCATTAGAAAGTGTCTAAAGAAGTTTTGTCTTTCTGAATGTCTTTCTGAAAAGCTTTTATCTTTATCTAGGGAAGAAAACAACTGAGCTTTTGCACAGTATGCTGGCTAAGCTATCACCAGGTATAGAAGGTGTGCAAGAAACAGAAGCCTTTGAAGACAATGGTATAGATAGCATTGCTGGTAAATACAGAATAATTTCTGTAGAGGTTTCTCTCCTATTATTTAGTTATTTATTTTACTATAATCTCTCATATGCTGTTATTTAAGAAGTGTTACTACTCTAGTGACTCCAAGTCTAAAGATTAAAGAAAAGCAGATTAGTGAGAATTCCTGGAGATATCATGAATAGCAGAATCATTTGAGGAGGGACTTAAACAGGTTAAAAATTTTTAAGTTCTCTGCTGTATAGTTGACAGACTATGAAATTAAACAAGATGGGAATACTGACAAAATGAACAGAATGTAAATCACTGTAAAGTTTAATGAGAGAATATATATAGGGAATTGTTGAGCTATATGGAAGAATAGGAAGAATATCTATCCACAGCTGCATAAAGTTGAATATTGGCTAGTATATCCTGATGGGAAGCTCAGAACCATGTTTAGTGGCTTTTTTCAATACCTGGCTGGTGTAAAATTAGCTCTGATAGCTCTTCAGCTTGGTAACTATTGTGGGTGTCCTATGTAATAGAGATGTGGTTTTTTTTTTTTTTTTTTTTTTTTTTTTTTAGAAGGTGTGGATTTGTATTTCATTGAGAAGAGCAATACTGGAAAGTTTACATTTGATATAAAAGACTGGGAACTGGTGGAGAGTGTTGAAGTGGGGTGTTACATGAATAAAAAAAAAGATTGCTTTTTATAAGGACTAAAAGGAGGCAACTTCTACATTTGGATGAGTAGGAGGAAGATGTTGAGTGGAGGTTACACTTTGGAGATGGAAAAAAGATTAAAAAAAAATGTTGAAAAAAGAAAACAGTGTCCCAAGGGTTTGGTTTCTTTAGGGTTTTCTTTTGTTTGTTTTTTTTAACACTGAAGGAAAACTTAATAATTATCCTGAGATTGTATTGTGAAAGTTACAAGTGAAAAGGAGAGATACAGAGAGCTATTCTTTTCAAGTTTAGTTTAAACTAATAAAACCTTGAAAGGAGAGAAGGACAGACGGAGAATTTTACAAGAGGAGCAATTAATGGTTCTGAGCTTGATTTGTTAGTCATCTGCATGGAAATCAAACCTGAAAATGTGTCAGCTGATAAAATTGCTTAGAGACAGAACTGGATGAAAGAAGAGCCAAAGACACAATGGCACAGCCCTGTTTTTAGGAAAAAAAAAAAAAAAAAAAAAGAGCTAAAAGAACTACCTGGGTAGTTCTAGAGCAGAAAAATAGGACCTTCAAAGTATAACAGATGTAAAATGAGAGGAAGGCAAGAATGACAAATGTCACCAAAAATAGGAAGAGGGTGAAAGAGAAGATAGCAGATAAAAAGCAGAAAAATTATATATGCCAAGCAGCAAAAGTGGGCTGCCCCACAAAGGAAAGGCAGTTGGGAGAAGAGGAACACAGTAAAGCAAGGCAATGTCCTTGCTGACCAGGACATAACCCTGCAGCTACTGACCAAGGCAAGCCTAGTAGCTCTGGAGATGATTATGGTCAGCAAACAGTTGAGATCACAAGGGAAATCAAAGATGATGAGACAGGACTGGAAGTCAAGTTGGCACCTGGAGTTTGAGATTGGGGTTAGTGAGAGCAGCCTGGGTCAATCAGCATTTCATTGCTCGACAGGCAAATTTAAAATGACAGGTTAAGTCCAGGATCAAACCAAGAAATCAGATGAGCAGGTCAGGATTAGTTTATGGTCAGTCAGAGGCCTGCCTGCAGCATATATAGCCTAATAATTTATTTACATCATTTATTTTTAATAATAAAACTTTGCATTCAAGGTCCATCTAGTGAGTTAGAGCTTAAAAAGAAATATAGGAGTGTAATTTTCCAAATGATGATTGGTATTTTGGACTTACTGCAGAGGATAGATCAAATAAGCTACCAAAACTTCTTGCAAGCTTGGAGTCAAATCTGAAAGACCTGCAGGAAGCACTGGCTCTGACAGATGACAAGTCAACTGAAGAAAGTGGTAAGTACAGACCTAAAATCCAGTACCAAATTGTTTATTCAGTAACAGTTTTTGTATGTTCATATAGTGGAGTCATTGGGGTAGTCTTACTAGGAATCATTGTGGAGTTAACAGTGCGGAATTAGATTTTCATAAGCATGGAAATGCTTTTAGCTGTTTTTAATGTTTGGAATTGCTTTGAGACCTGCATAAACAGGTTAAAGAATTGAAAGCAATGTTTTTTTCTTATCTACCTGAAAAAGATAATCAGAAAAAGGTTAGTCTCACACTAGTGTGTGTTGCTCTAGACTGCCTGAATGCCTGAAAAGAGTTTAAAGAAAATACTTTTTAAGTATGTCTTAATGTCTCATGAGTGTAACGATTAGAAAAATATTTCTTATGTGTGTTTAATCTAGGTCTGCCATAGTAATTTGTCACTATAATTGTTAAACATTATAAAAGGGCTTATAAATGTTTAATCAGACAGAAATTATTTGGTGACATTTCTTAAACTTTACAGAGTTTTAATATACCTGCATTATTTTATGTGTGAGAGTTCATATGAGTTCACAGAATGTTTTAATTTTTCAATTTAAATACTTTAAAATAATTTAGAAATATTTTGAGTAGTTGTTGTGTATGATATCTAATATAAAGTATTTACTATGAGAACACAAAGGCAACTTTATGGCAGTAAATACTACAGTTTAAATTCTTCTATTGCAAGAACCTGTGAAACTTTAAAATACATAATATGTTGTTCTTAGTAAGTTAAAATCATCCTTTTTCTACAGAAAGCCATGCATATGAACTAAAAAGGATTTTAGCTGCAAGTGTGGAAACAAAACTGAGAGACTTGCAGCAAGTGGAAGCTTTCATAGCAGATCAACTAGACGTACATGGATCTGATGGTGAGAAGAAATTTTATGTATATGTAGATATAACTTTGGTAGGCAGTCCTGGGGTAGGTTTTTATAGATTTTATTCTGAAAATTAATACTTTTTTTTTACTGGAAACTACCATGTGTTATAACTTGTTTCTAGCAATTGAGAAGAGTGGTCTCAGTTGGAATATACCAAATTAATATTTTTCCTAGTCATGGAAAATTTGTGAACAAATTTTCTCAACTGACACTAGAAATGAGAATTAACTTTAAAAATAGTCTTCTCGGGCATGAAAAGATATATTTAATGATATAATATATCATTAATATAATATTAAAATACAATACAATATAATATTATAAATACAATATAATATTAAAATACAATATTAAAATATATTTAATGATAACTCTCTCAATTTCTCTTTGTGTCCCACACATAAAAACACCCAACCTCACTTTAACAGACAGTCAGGTCTAGTCACTGAAAATAAGATGTCTCTCACTGCCTTTCACATGGCATAAGGGAAAGGCAATAAGAGCCCGAGCTTGTCTGCAGAGTGAGACACATAACAGGATACCTGCCAAGGCCAAAGGAGCTCTCATGCTATAAGGATCCAAGAATTTACTGAGAATGCAGCAATATACAACCAATAATGAGCAAGCTATTCCTACCCTCTAACATGTTCTCACAAACGTACAGATTCTCAAGGTCAACAACTGGTCTTTCTTTTTGAAGCTTTGAAGGATGTCTCACCAAGAAAGACTAATAACACTAATAACTACATTCACCCACACTGCTGATCTTGCTGGCAGTACTCCATGGTTTGTTTCATCTGATAGTATGTAGATGCCTTCATTGGTACTAGATACCTCAACTGCAGTCAAATAGAGTTCAGAGAACACCTTGCCTGAAGCAGAACTGCCTGTATCTGCTTCTGAAGTTCTCTGAACTGCTATGGACCTACCTAACAAAATGATAGTTTAGATGTCAGAACTCACTGCTGTAAAAGGTTGCATTCACATTCCCTTCAAGTAATTCCTCCTGTCTTTGAACTACTAGCTCCTTAAGAGCTGTCAGTACATGATGTGCACCTAACCCATTCCTGATAGCCAACAGGAAGCATCTCTGAAGTTTTACTTTTGAGTTTTTGCTGCTCTTAAGCAAGGAGGGTGATTAATATTTTGCTGAGCTCCTGCTTTTGCTCTTCATAAGTAAAGGGTGTAGAAACTGGCAGAGAGCTAAAGAGGAATAACTGGGAATCTGTAGCTCTAAATAAAGAGTTACAAAGAAAGGAAGACCTAGGGAAAGAGATCACTCAAAGTTTAATACACTAAGAATAAGAAGAAAATAGAATAGAGAGAATTTGAGCTAGCAGTCTTCAGTGGATGAAGATTTTCCAGTTGTTCTGGTGTTTGTGTTGGTAAAGGAAATTCTGTAGAATGGGAGAATGAACAGAGAAAATAGAGATGAGGCAAAAGAACCTCAACAGAGTGTGGACATGCGAGGAACTCGAGATGTTGGAATAGAAAAAAAAAATGGGAGGGAGAGCTGAAAACAAAATTAAGAAATATCACAATACAAGACAGGCAAAATAAAAAACAGAGACAAAAAAGCATTTCAGTAGTTTCTCATGATAACTTTTTAATTGAGAAAGTATAATAAAATTTACCTCCCCAATCTGGAATTTTATGCGTTTTTCTCCTCTCTTTCAACTGAAATTAAAATTGTGTCTTAGTTTAAAAAATAAAATGTTATTTACTGTAAAAATAACATAAATATCTAGTGTTCTTGATTTAGGTTTTTATGCATTTTGAAAATAGTAATTAATATTTTTATGTATGGTTGATTATCAAATACTTTTATTTGCATAGAAAAGCAAGTGTATGACATCCCACAAACGAGAAGACTTCTACTGTCAAGTTTAGAACCAACTCTGAGAGACCTGCAAATGGCAGAGACTGATATAATTAGCTTGCCAGAGAGCATAAATGGTGAGGATAGATTTACATTTCTACTACATTTCTAGTTTGGATAAACTTCTGAGGTCTTCCTACTCAACTAGTTAGAAATTGATCTTTCTACTGAGGACTTTAGTAATGGAATGCAAGAAGCAGCTTCTATAATGTTAAAGATCAATTAATCTAACTTCTGGAATTGTTTCTTCAAATGTCTTCTATAATTGTATGAAAATACAATTTCTCACTTGAGTGTGAAGTTACAAATGATACTGGTAACAGATTTTTATTATAATTGATTGCAGCTACATATCATTTAGTTGAAAATAAAATTGAAAGAATTATTTTAAATGCAAGGAACCTCTTATTAATAAGCTTCTCCAAACTCAGTTTTATGGAGTTAGAATTCATTGCATTGCCTTGTTCACTGCCTCACCATAGTATCATTAAAATGCAAAAGCAACAATAAGAATGGGATTTATTTTTACATTTAGGAAGATATATTAAGTCTTAATATGCTATATGTAATGTTTCTATCTGACAGACCATGGGAGTTTCTGGGGAGTTGGTTAATTATATAAATCGACTAATCTTTCAGACTTAAAGTTCTTAATGGGTAACACTGATTTTCTTGAAGGCAACAAGCATCTGCATCCTATTCTGGCTTATTTTGCCTTCCTGGAATAAACAAAATTGTATGGTTGTCTGAGTTTATGTGAAGAAACAATGATAGAACTACAGGTTCACTGAGATTTCTCGATAGATGTAGAATTACAAGGATTACCTCTGACTGCAGTTTAGGATCTGATGATACGTGGATTGGCTTGGCCTACTCAGCTCCTTATTGCTCATGACAAATACAGCTATGTTTGCATGGAAATTCAGAGGATGAGTGTGCTGCTTCAGTGAACCTTCCAGACATCCCCAGTTTCCTGTCCTTTGGTTCACACCATCCAGTGATCTTGGAATGTAAACTTTTATTCTTTCCAGAAGAAACTAAGCTAAAAGATGTGTTGTAGGAGTGCACCTAAAGTATTCCAATGGGCCAATGGGCAATAGACCTTTAAGTCATGGGATTAGATTTGAATTTATCCAAGTTAAAACATGAAACATGTATAGTGAGGACCATATAGCCATCTTATGTTGCAGCTGCTTCTGTTGTGCTGCATTTCTTGCCAGTATAGACTCAATCTATAACACAATTGGGTCTACTGCAGCAAATCATTCATTTTAATCTAATCTTTGGTATCTTCATGTCTTGACAGTTTTATTAAAGTGTTATTAAAGAAAACAAAAAGAATAGATCACTACCAACTGCTTGGTTGGCAAGAAGGAACTTACAGAAAGGCATCTCCTGTGAGACCTCTCAAACAGAAATGATTTTCTTACCAGTAGATGGATAATCATGGGGGTCATCTGATAAATTTTTCACGTAGTGATGAAATAATCACGTGCATATGCATGCATGTGCACACAGACTTTTTTTTAATTATAGTTATATTGGAGAAGCTCTTTACGCCTTTTACCAATCAGGACTTACAAAACAGCATTTTTTTCTGAAGTAGTATAAGTTTGTACTCTGAATGTTTGATGTCTTCTGGAGATATTGAACAAATGTATCCAAAGGTGTTAATGAAGTTATGTTAAAGTCTTTTCTAGCAAAATTTAAATATTTTTTATTTATTAAAATGCCTCTCTGTAGAGGACAGACTGAAAGAATTAATGAACCAAAAGAAAAATTTCCTGTCAAGTCTGGAAGAAAATTCACAAGATTTGCAACAAGCACAGAGTGTTGTAGCAGACCAAAGAGACAAATACAGATTTTGTGGTGAGTGCAGATTTATTACTATATGAATACAGTGATTTTTTTTTTTTTGCTTCCTGTTGGCTGTCCAGTAGGTTCCTGTAAATGGGAAGCTTGTCTCTGTGACTGTGCTCATTTCCCTTTTTTTTGTTGTCTCCTTTCTGCTTACTTAAAATTCCAAATTAAATTTATGTGAACTGTTTTTAAAAAAAAAAAAAAAAAAAACCACAAAAAACCCCCCAAACAACAACAACAACAACAAACCCAAAAAAACACAACATTTTCTATAGCTTTCTTCTCTTATGCAGTCAAATGTTAAGTAAGTTATGCATTCAAGAACTGGCATGATATCCTCTAGGAGAGGAGAAATCTTGAGGAAAGAAAAGGTTTTAAAGGCTGTAAAGGTAAAACCAGAAAAAAATCTGAGAAGGAAGAAGAAAGGAAGATTGGGCCTGTTTCACAAGTTTTATGATCCATTTCTCACCAGTATAAAACAAAATTGACTTATTTTGATTTTCTAGTGCAAATAATTATTTTAGTAAAAGCTGATGAACAATAGTGTTGTGCTGACTTCATTGCAAAGTCAGACCCTGCCTGCTTTGACACTTAAATTAAAGCATGGACAACTGAAGTGCCCAAGTTAGAGCCATAGCACTTGGTTCATTTCACTCCAAAACACTACTTCCAAAGAAATCTGGATCAATTTGGATACTTACACTTTAAGTGGTTTTGAAAATCCCATACAAATGAGCTAGATTTTTTTGTACTGGTAAAAGAGTTCATTCATCAAGTAAAAAAAGAGTATATGAAGGTGGTGACTGCTAGTATCTCCCTAAGTACTTACTGCGAAGTGCAAGCGTTGTCTTAGACTCTTTCAGCTCCCTGCCAGGCTTCTCTACTTTTGCAATAGCTCCCAGAAAAGAGTATGATTTGTAGGCTTTTCCTGTTGCTGTTTGAGAGATTTGTGGGAAAAAATGTTTTACCTTTTTATCAGTGGAGACCCTGAAATAGAATTTATTGCATCAGTTCCAGACAATATGAAGTTTCAGTGGACACATTAGTGTGGCACAGATCAGTCCAGTTTGCCTAGGCCAGTCAAATGTACTGAAATAAGTCTATTATCTCTTTTGAATCATATTTTAATGTAGTAAGTGTACTTTACTTCCAATTATTGATGCTAAGTATTTCTTTGTGACAGAGCAAAAAATGCAGGACCTATCAGGAAAAAGAAAACTTTTGCTTACCAACCTGAAATCAAATTGGAAAGATCTGCGACAGACTCGGAGTCTGGCTACCAGCCAACCTCATGGCATGGATGGTAAGTGTTAGAAAGCATCAGCCTCTAGCTATCCTGGGTCACCTTAAAGGCCTGTATGGCCCAGTATCCTTTTGTCAGCTGTGTCCAAAAGCAGAAGTGTAGAGAACTGTATATGATTCTTCTCAGAACATCGTCCAGTTTCTATCTGTAAATTCTGTAGTTAATATTCTGTGATTAATTCTTTTTGCTATGAATTTGTCTTTTCTTAAAACCGTATGTTTTTAAACCATATTTAGATAAACAGTATCCACAGCATGTCAAAGTTGGGGGTTTTTTCCATCTAACTACATTGATGATGAGTTGTTTGTTGTTGTTTTGTTTTGTCTTTTCTAATTTTATTGCATATTTTCTGAGATGTCTGGGACCAAAGTGATGTTTGAAACATATGACTATGGTTTTGGATTCTACTTTTTCCGCAGTTATTCCTAGTATTCTGTATGTGTTATTGACTGATGCTGAGCATTAAACTGACTCAATGCCTTCCTTCCTGAGTAGGATGTTCCCATTTACTATGTGCATCTACGACTGATTTTTACGTTTCACTTGATTTTCATTTATCAATATTAAATGTATCTGTCTTCTTATATACTCCCTGAACATTTACTTGAACAGCTTGATTGTCAACATTATTGTCAGTGCTTTTCAGAGCACTTACACTGTTGAACAGTACAGCCCTACTATAAATCACACTAGGACTCCATGCATGACTTTCTCAAAATAGAAAACTGAGAATCAGTTACTATGATATGTTTCCTATCTTCCTTCTTTAAATAGTTATTTATTCATTTGAGTACCTTCTTCACCACAGAATCACAGAATAGTTAAGGTTAGAAGGGACCTCTAGAGATCATCTAGTCCAACCCCACTTCTCCAGCAAGGACCCCTAGAGCACGTGACACAAGGTGACATCCAGATGGGTTTGGAAGATCTCCGGAGAGAGAGACTCCACAGCCTCTCTGGGCAGCCTGTTCCAGGGCTCAGGAAAATTTCTCTTTCCCTCACAGGAAAGTTCTTCCTCGCATGGAGATGGAACTTCCTGTGTTTCAGTTTTCATTATGCCTTGTCCTCTCTGTGACCACCACCAAGAAGAGTTTAGCCTCATCCTCTTTACATTCTTCCCTCAGGTATTTGTGTATATTGATCAGATCCCTTCTCAGTCTTCTCTTCTTCAGGCTAAACAGGCTCAGCTCAGTCTTTCCTCATATGATAGTTGCTCCATTCCCTTAATCGTGTTTGGTCTTTAATAAAAGGTATTGCTGAAAGCCTTTGGAAATCTGTGCAAACAAAGAGATCACTTCATACATCTTTACTGTTTCCCTCAAAGAAATGCAAAGGAATGAAATGCAACTTGTGGAGTTTTGCCCATGTTGACTCTTCCTCCATACATTATACTTATCCACTAGATCTTACAATTTTTACTGATTAGCAGCAAAAACATCTGGCTAATTCTTCTGTAACTTTTTTAAAACTTCAAAGAAAATCCTTTTAAACTGTTAGCTGTGTTCCCTTCTCTTGGATCAGAACTCTGGTGTTCATCTCCAGCTTGCTGTAACCATCTCACATACTTAGCATTGGCTCCTGGCAGTTTGTTGCTATTTCTTTGTTGATTATATCTGAAGTATTTTCTATTGATGTTGATTTTTGAATACTTTTTCTGATATATACACATGATGGGAGGTTGTCAACTTAAAACCTCCTAAAGCTCCTCCTTAGGAAACATAGAGGCAGAGAGTCAAGTTATGTTCGGTTATTTCTTAATCTCTTTCTCATATTTTGTTCCAGTATGTTTGTTATTTTTATCTCTTCTGTGAGTTTTTCACCAAATACTTGTATTAAATTTTTGTTCATTTCTGTTTTCTTGATTTAACTTTGACTTCAAGTTTTTCAAAGTTATCCTCTTATTCTGATTATCTTCTTTTTCTGACTGTTCAAGCAGTGCTATTTCTATTTCTGATCCTCTAAAATCTTTCTTTATAGGTTATAGGCTCAAGAGTATTTTGATGTTCCCTCCAAGCATGTTATCCTTTTAGCTGCTGTCATTCTTTTAGCCCTTTGATTTTTTTTTTAAAGGTCTCCCATTTTTGAATTCAACATTACTGTAGTAGATTTGTTTCAGTCCCACAATTAAAATGCCCCATCTGCTGTTACCCATCCACAGAGTTATTAATATGCCCGTTACGTGCTGGCAGTAACCACATTAAAAAAGAAAGGAAAGGCATTTTAGCCTTCTTCCCATCTTACTACTTAGATCCTTAGCACTTGACTAAGAGCATGGATAAGTTTGACCTAACTTTATGAGACTTCTTTTTATGAGACTCTGAAGTGATCCTAATTCTGTATTCTTTACTCAGGAAGAAAAAGGTATGAGTATATCATTACTTATTTTAGGGCTGTACTTCTGTTAGGAAATACTTCAGGTCTAAACTATGACTCTTCAGATATACATTTGTTTCATTTGTTGCTTACTTTTGCACTGCGCTAATATAACATGTAAATAAGATATCAATATTTAAAAATAATTAATACATTTCCAGTGCTTGTTTTATAATGCTTAAAAAATACTTTATCTGATGAAATGTTTGTATTGCTGTGGTAGTCTGTTAGGAGAAATATAAACATTCTGCTTGCATGTTCTGAATCTTAGCTTTCATTCTAGAAAGATATTCTGTATATTATTTTCTCAAATACCCCTTTTCAGTAGGAAACAAAGTAAAGAAACTAGTCAAAGAAAGAGAGACTTTGGTTGCTGAAATAGAAGAAAATCTGAAGACCCTGCAGCAAGTTGAGAATGTGGTAATAAGCTATTTAATCATGGACAGATTCCCAGGTAAGTGCAAAGCAAGTAGTAACTCTGTAAAAGTGGCTTGTAAGCAGACTTGTAGATACGTGAATGTGGGCGCTTACTTGGAAAGAGCTGGATTTGCCTCTTCTTTTGACATTGCTCCAACTTTTGCTCCCCCTCTACCTGTCTCCCTCTTTTATTTTATGCACTGCTTCCCAACCTCAGGTGTTCTTCCTCAACTCTGAAACTCTCTATTACTACTGCCTCTTTTACAACCACTTGCTAATGTAATATGCTGCCAGAAATGCCCTCTGTTAGCTCTGTCCTTCTTGATATTTCATGTTCTCATTAAGCACAGAGCAAAAGACACAGACAGGCAGATTACTGATAAGTGTACATTACTTTCCACACATTCACCTGCAGATTTGGTTTATTCTGCACAGTAAGATGTCTTTAGCTGAAAAAGAATATTTTCATAAGATATATTTTGAAGTTTTCAAATAGCAAATAAAAATCTCAAAAAAAAAATCAATAGTTTACAGTGCAAGATTACTAATAGGGATCTTGCTCCTTAAATCACTTAAGAGATTAAATTTGAAGAATGTATGACTGTTTTGGCAGTCCTAATCATGTGTAAAACTAGGCATAGAATCCTAAACGCAGTCATAGGCAAGTTTTAGAGGCTGTCTCTTGGTGTGTACTTGAGAACTTAGCAGAGAATTTACAGTATAATACTTTCAAAATTCTATTGTGGATCAAAATAATGAGCTTGTTTTATATTTTTGATCCTTTTTTATTGACAGAATATTTGACATTCTTTTTTTGATTCTTGAATGTTTTAAAAGTTTTTTTCTTACACTGATCTGTACAAACCTTCCATTCTGTATTAATCTGTCTTTTTTAAAAAAATGTTGTCTTTAATATATATGTTTCATGTTTAACCCAGATATTTTTACATTGTTTAAAATTTCTCCCTACAATTTTTTTCTAGTTGTATTTTATCCTTTCTAATGTGATAATTCCCTAGTGTTGATGTATTTATTAGCATTAATGAGCATTCACTTGAGTTACTTTTCAGTGCTCAGTGTTCTGGCACGTATATTCATGGTAACTTCTAAATATTTTCTTTCAGTTTGATGCTTTGGCAGCAATTCTGATTCTTTTGAAAGAAAATCAGAAATTCCTAGAAAACAGCTTCTAAATAATAGAATTTTGCAGCTAGAACATACCCTTTGGGCCCTTGATTTTTGCACAATCAAGACAGAAGCATTGCTAAGTAAAGATTTACTTTAAAAATAATTGTTTCCTATTTTCTTTTTTTCAATGAAGAATTGTTCTTTTCTATTCGCATGATAGAAAACCGAGACAGTAATATGTTTTGGACAGGATTGGTTAGTGCGATCTTCTAGATGAACAGGAGCAGAGAGTGCTACTTAAGGAAATATGGAAACACTACTTAATGATTGGGTTGAGTTTTCACACATTGAAATCTTCTGTTTAGGTGAAATGGGTAAACAAGGAGAAATACCAATATTTTGACTATAGGCTATAGCTTTTTCCTAAATCAACCTGATTAATATAATTTTTGATTTTTTTTCCCTTTATCTCACTTTATTTGCTTTTTATTGAATGTTTTTCTTTAGTATGTCCTTCACCTTAGTAATGAGAAATCAGAAATAGTACTGTTTTTAATACTCTTAATTAATCCAGAAAACTAGGGCATAGCATTAAGAGGAGAAGACGTGGGCATTTGCATGTGTTTATGAATGTATACAAATACCTGATGGGAGGGTGCAAAGAAGAGCTGGACTCTTCTCAGTCATACCTAGTGAAAGGGTGAGAATCCATGGGCCCAAAATGAAATATGGGGAACTGGATCATAAAAGTTCGTTCCTTCCTGTGAGGGTACAGAAACCCTGGGACAGTTGCCAGAGAGGCTGTGGGGTCTCTGTCCTTGGAGTGTTCATATCCCAGCTGGATGAGGCCCCAGGCTGAGTGCTCTAGTTCAGACTCCTTTGAGCAAGAGGCTGCATCAGAAGCTCTCCACTGGTCTCTTCCAAACTCAGCTCCTCTGTGACTCTACTAGGATAAATATTTATTTCTGATGGAAAAGAGGAGGGGAAGAGGAAAAAAAAAAAAAAAGGCAGATTGGACAATATTGCAATACTACAGTTATACAGGAAAAAAAGAGAAAGAGCAGAATCCTAAAGAATATGCATCAGTCTAGATGATAAGCTATGCTAATGTATACAAATATACAGTCTAACTAAGTTAGAAACATGTTCATTGATGTTAATCTGTCATCTGGTGAGATATTATTTGTTAATCACTCCATAAGTTGAGTGTTATATAACCTGATTTTGCAGGAGATGAATTATTACCACTGAAAAAAAGATTCCTGCTTCCAAATCTTCCATCAACTCTGTCAGTTACACAAAGTATGGACAAATACATCAGGAAGAAAGGGACAATTCCAGGTAATAAATGGTTTAGGTTTTTCTGGTTTTTTTTGTTGGGGTTTGGAGGGGTGTGTGTGTATATTTTTTTAAATATATATTTTATATATTTCATTATATTTATATTTTATATATTTTAACATGAATTCCCCTGTAAACCATAGAAGAAGCTTGTATGGCTCTCTTTAGCAGCATGTTCCCTGAATTCTGTGGCATGTCACAGTCATGTCCCTGTGTCTTGTCCTACCCAGCGAGCTCAGCTGCATTGGAAAGGAGCAGGGGGCACCTAATGCAATAGCTTGTGTGTGCAGGAGGCCCAGGTGCTCACACCTGGCTCTGTAGGGCAGTAACACTTGGTTAGGATTGCACAGGTACATAATTTAGCCACTTGTTTGAAAAGCTAATGGACCAGGAGGTAGACGTAACCACAAGCTACTATGGCCTGTGAACCTCTGTTTTCCTGTTGTGAGCTCTCATTCTGTGCTTTGGCACAAAAGGTGTTAAATGGTTCCCAGTAAGTTTTGCTCTTAACTGTTCCTGCTCCATTGTGCGCTTATGCTCAGACCAAGGTGTCCCTGCACCGTCACACTTGGCAGTCCCTGTCCTCTTACCTGCATCAGGCTTTGGTATTCCACAGAGTAGCCGTGGGAGTGTTCCTGTGTGTCTTGACGGTACTCAATTTAGCAAATTGCCTTATCAGGAGACAGTTGAACCATTGGTTGTAGAGAATTGCCACAGAGAACTCTGTTTTTCTATATATTTTCCATAAATATTAAATTCAATACAATTATTGCATCAACACTTAAACAAATAATGCTGTTTCATGTTTATATTCTTTCTAATTACTCTTACGTATTTATATGAACACTTAAAAGAGCATGTGCAAGGTGAAATTGTGACTCTCATTATCCCATTTTTTAAGCTGTATTGTTATTTGCTATACATATGCACTATCATTTAAAAGCCAAATATTGAAATAATTATATCCATTATATCTTATTAAATGATTTTGCAGTTTTGATGACTTACTTCAAAGCTAACTTAGTAATCAGAACATAGAATTCTTCTACAGAACATAGAATTCAATGTGATTCCTGAAAGGAAGAAACACAATTTCATCACTTAAGCAAACCTAAGTTCTTATCTTTCTGTATTTGATAACCTTTGCAGATACTGGTATATGTGTGTGTATAGGGACAAACAAAGAGGACAGAGTATATTTCATTAGCTGATCATTTTTAAGACATCTGATGCATTCAAACACTATGCTTTCATTTTTGCATTTATTTTGCATTATCCATTTATCCCCTTGTAAAGGCGGATAGTGTTACTTAGCCACAGTGCTTGGCAGCACTCACTCGGAAAGGCAGAATGTCTCAGGCTTCCAGTGCATATATTCATTGATTTTCTGACTGAATGAAATAATTTCTTGTCAAGTTTGTTTTTCTGAAAACATAGTTGGTAGCTAATGCAGATACTGCAAGAGATTGCCCTGTCATAGAACCACCTGTGTTAATATTTTGCTTACACTTCAGATCCAAAAGAGTATTTTACTTAACACATTTCTTAGTAATGTTATTAAAAATGAGCAAAATAAATATTGATTATTAAGGATTTTGAAATTATTTTAACATTTAAGTTGAATGGTATTATGAACGGTATGAGAAAAGTTGTTTGAAGTTAACCAAGAAAGCTATATAATTGCTTGCAATCCTCTTGCTTATTATTGCTAGTTACTATCGCTTCTGGTTGTTGTCTTTTTATTTTATTTATTTATTTATTTTTACATGGAGGTGCTGTCATCTTTTTTTCTTGGTGGATATAGTGTCATTTTTGAATGGCCTTATTATTTTCTTTCCTCAGAGTTTCTTTTTTAATCTGATATTTTATCTTTCATTTCAGAAGCATCTGCACAGCCAACCCACGACAGAGACACCTCACCACCTATTCATCCAAAAATACCAAGCAGAGCTGTTTCCAATATACGTTTTGACTTTTCTACACTTCCAGCCTTAGTACCAGGTAACTCAGAAAGCCAGGGCTACGTGTGAAAGTTACAAAATAGAAAGTAATTCAATGTTTGTGTGAGGAAAGGAGCAGTTGGCAGGCTATGCTGTGAGGGGAGCGTGGGCCCCTGGCGTCTGCAGAGGAAGGTGGGCCTCCAGCCTGGACAGGAGAGGTTTCCTGCTTCCATATGGCTTGATGGAGGATTGATGCTCTCTCACAGCCTGTGTTCACTGCTCCTGCGCAAACTGCATCACAGATATGAAATGGCATTAGTTTCAAGCAGATTTTTATATGTTTATGATTTTAAATTTCACATATACTTTTAATAATGGGAGTTTATATATTCTTAAGGCAGCATTTATCTTTTCAGTGCTTAAAGAGAGTTTTATGATGATTAAACCAAACAATCCTAAGGAAATAAGAATTTACTCTTTTTTTTTTGGTGTTTAATGACATGCCATATGCTGTGTTCTGATTATTTACTTTTACATACTCTGTACAGAAGGGCGAGTTCAGAAGCCATCAGAAATTGAACTTCAGAAGAGAAAGCTGGTGAAAAAATCAGATGTTTCTGAGAACAAAAGTAACTTTCTTTTTTATATTTACAAAATTTTTACAGATATACATGCTTTCTAAGATATTTGCAAAAAAAAAAAAAAAGTCTTCCCTGTGTTCTAGTCAATAAAAATACAACCTCTCAGCTCAGATTTCTACTTACTGAAGATGTTTGACTTCCTCATTACCTCGTGCTGCTGCCTTTGCCCTAGTGGCTGAGGGTGTCAGGGGAGCCTGCACTGGGAGTGGGGCTGCTGGGGTGGCTGCCTCTCCTTCCACACCCCTCTGCTCCCCAAGCAGAAGTCTAAAAATGTGAAAGGAGAGTCTGGAATGAGTTAAGATAATGAGGGAGAGAGCTGTGATGAGTGTGAGCTAAGAGGGGGTTCAAAAGGCACCATGCAGACCCCTTCATCCCAGTAAGGTGTAGTGCCCAGAGTCAGGTAATGTGTGTTGCACTCTCCATAACGGGCTGGGATAAGACTTCTGCATTGTGCAACTCTCATTGCATAAAGTTAGAATATGTGGTGGACTATGTAGCTGATATAAATGCATTTCAGTGTAGTACAGGTTCCTAAAACTGTATCTTAGACTTCTTGATATTTAACATAACAGTTTTATAAATAATATTTCCTGCTGGATCTGATGGAAGGCCTGCTTTTGATTTTTAGGAGACTCCTCACCTTCCCCTCCGTACCAGGGAGAATGGGTAAGTAAACAAAGCATTTTAGAAAATTTATTGTCATTCACCCAGAGTGTTTCCTGCAGAGCTTTCAAACAAATTTAGTGCCTGTCTTTCCCGAGCTGACACAAGTGGCCATGGTGCTCTTGAGGATTCTGCACATGCAGCCGCTGCTGCCTCGTGGTCTTCAAGAGCCACGGGCAGGTGTCACCCCAGGTACATCTGGTGGCGTTTACCTGTCATGATGCTGGCTGTCTTGTCTCACTAATGCTGAGCCTTTTATTCTGCTTTCAGTGGTATTTTGACCTGGATTTTCACTTTATAAGACTTAATTAGGTTCTGTGTTTCAGTATTTTGGTATCAGTTATTTAAATAATAAGAAAACAATGGTTTTTTTTTTTTTTTTTTAGTTCCACAAGGACCCATGAGACCACAAAATTTGCAAAGAAACAACCTTCTCACGCTGTAGCAGCAGTTTCTCAGAAATTTGTTTTACAGCCCCCTCGTACTGCTTATCTTGAGCACGTGTTGCCTTTGGGGAGAATCCCCCTGTCCCTTCAGCCTGCCCAGATGCTGGGGAGCTGCACCCCTGCTCTCACCAGAGGATACTGCTCAGTTGAGCTTCCAGGCTTTGCCTGATGTTAGAACCACTCTGTTTATGTTGAAATCCCATCATGGGATTAATTTTAGATATTTTAGATACCTAAATATGTGGGTTTTCATCCTAAGCGCTTTTAACATCAGTTGAAAGAAATAGATGCCAGAGATTATCATTCATGCTAAAACTGTTGTGTTTCAAATACCATTTACCTCATCTCTGTTTACCCCCTCCACCTCCTTTGTGTGGTGTTTTGTTTTTTTGTTTTTTTTCTTTTTTTCTTTCTCTCTCCCTCCTCTTCCACTCCATATTACTTACCTTCTACCCTGGCACACCGCTGTTTATCTAAGCGGTTATCTAGACTCTGCAGACAAAGCTTGTGTGCATGTTCCTTTTTGGTATGCACAAAGTTATTTTCCACTGCTGTTACAGCTAATAATCCCTTGCCTTGCAAGTATCTTTTATCATATTTGCTACAAAACACTTGTGCTGTTGAGATTTTTTTTGGAGTAACCAAACAATGGAAGTAGATGGAGGTGCAATTAGATATTTTATATACTATTCAGTTCTGCATTGCACAGCAAATTACATATGTATTTTAATTTGCAGGGAGGCCTGTATATTTCTGGGAAGAGTTACCATTTGGGCTCAAAGAGTCAAGAAGCAAAATGGAGGTGAACCATCTCTGCTGAGATTCTCTGATATTCCTCTTTCTTACACAGAGGAAGAGATTCCTCTGTTCAGACAAGCTGTGGTGGTAAATTGACAGCATTAATAAATGTACCACCCTGTCCCGCTCATGTGTCTCATCTGTGTGTGGGTATATGACAGTTACTGCAGGAATTAGTACAGTCCACATGGTCCAACCAGGCTGCAAAAGCTCTGGAACTTGGTTCTTCTGTGAATATTGATCATCTGCTTAGGTTTACACTTTGTATGGGACTTTAGAGCAGTCAACATAAACTTTCAACATAAACTTTGTAAGGATAGTATTTTTTCTTTAATAGGGCAAACTGATCAAAATGCATCCCCTGACTTGTTTAGCACAAATGCAGTAGTGAAAGGCTATAGCTTTAGGCTATCATTTAATATGAATTTTGTATTTCATAAGACAGCTGACTTCAGTTACAAGATCACTCTTACCCAATCTCTCCCACCTTCCCTAAAGAGACCAACCATTATCACCATGTCCTGTTATGCCTTCCCCAAATAGACTTAGATGGCATTTGACAGAATAGCATCAGCGTACAAAATAAAGAGATGGCAGTCACATATTTTAAGATACTTTTATTTAATAAATAACTTCAGTAATAGCATTGTAAAAAGTGAACATCTGTTAAAATAAAAAGGCACTTAAAACAAGGATATGACTATCAGGCAATTTGAATGGTCAAAGGCAAATATACATGGCACATGTCAAAAAAATGTGACTC
>PTEX01000013.1:5693223-5756590 GCA_003342815.1 Eudromia elegans
AAAAAAAAAAAAAAAAAGCTGGTGTTGATACAAAAATATTACACAAAGAATTGCAACCACATACATTAAAAGATTAGAATGGTGCCAAAGCACCAGGCTTTAAACCAAAGAGACATTTAAGAAGAAAGACATGATATGATGTAAGGCCCTTATGTGTTCTGAGGATGTCTTGGTAAAGTACTTCATGATACTGCCACGCAGGACTTGAATTTACAAAGGAAAACTAAGCCAGTTGCCAGTCAGCAACTTTTTCAGTAATGGCAGGGGTTTTTAAAGCTGTTTTTTCTTTCTTAAAATTCTTCCCGACACCCTTCATTCAACCACACTCTGGCGTTAAGCAAGTTAAGCATGTGCCCACCTTCCAGCAATTTACACTGCTCTTTTCCAGCTTTCCCAACTTACTGTACACAGAATCACATCTAGCATGCAGAAGACCAGTTATTCATGAGCTTCATACTAAATGAGTTTAATCATGTCTGCAAACTCAAGCCCTGATTTCCCTGTAAAGCTTAAAATTTTAATACTAAAGGGCTATAAGCAGAGCCCTCATTCTGATTGCTTTAACCATTTCCCTCCCAGACATGTCACAGCAGTATCATGTCCTGCAGAAGACCTAGATTCACAGCATAGGAGGAAAATATCAAAAAGGCACCATGTGACCATAGCTGACTAAGCTGCAGTCTCAAGTTTTCTCTTTTTTTTGTCAGACCCTGGCACTGATTTTTTTATTTGCAAAAAAAAATTAAAATTAAAAAATAAAAAATTACATATGGTACATTTTCAAAACCTGCACAGGAAAACAAACCTATATGTAATGAATTAGTAAAATCACTGCAGTTTGCCCTAAATCTATCTTACTGTGACTACAAAAATTGCTATGCTGCATACAGTGTTGTGAAGTTACACAAGCAGTGCTCATTTTCCCTCATACTTAGGATTGACCACAGTTGTCACTGCACTCTTGTAAATAGGATTTTCACCCTAGAAAAAGAAAAAATATTTATATTAGATTTATATACAGTTGAAGGGAAGAAAAAAAAGCAGAATATTTGCGAAAGAGCTTAAATTGCCCATTAATGTTTTGCTTTTGCACACAAAGAGCTGAACTCAGAGGGTAACTGCTGCCCTGTAGCAGCTCCCGCAGGGCTCTGAGGCTGAGGGCAGGATCCCGGCAGCTTCTGCCCGCGAGGAGCCGCGGCCCCCGCTGGGACCCAGCCCCTGGCTGCAGCCCTGACGCCTTGTGGGGAGGACCCCCAGTCACAAACAACTGACTCAGACCGTCTTTTACTTCACTAACACCCAAATAACCTACTGCATGGCATAATAATTGAACTGTAGAAGTAAAGCAGAAAGGCTTGCAGTATTCTAACAAAACATTTTCAGTATTAATGTTGAACGTTTAGCATTTACTCTCATTTGTTCCTGCACAGAGGTGTTGGGTGGTCCTTGAGAGTGTAAGTAAGTACTCTACTGCCTTCCACTTACATTTACCACAGTTAAAACTGAAGACCCAAGTCCAACCTTGCTCTGTCATCACTTGGAGTGTCGCTCTAGAGGGTACCTTGTTCAGAGGTATGTTTTTATACCAACACAAACATCTTGGTTCATTTCCCTTCACCTGGTATTCCTCTTTACAAAGTAATTATAAGAACCTCTTCCAAGACGTTTGTGTCAACTTCTTCTCAGGATCTAAAATAGCAGCAGTGCTTCATTCCAACCTTACACTGTGGTGAGCTACGGGGCTCCAGGACTCCGGAGGGTGTCAGGAGGTGCGGGGTTTACGTGCACCACAGCCGTCCCCTGAGCTTGCAGCCTGCCCCTCCGCGTTTACGGTTCGGTGCGTAAGGCCGAGCTCCTGGAGGAGGGTCTCAAAGCCCGAGGGACTATAGGTGACTATTAGCTCCCCTTAGGAGGGGCTGCATCCTGCCCTAAGTGAGACACTGGTTAGAATATTTTTTTTAGTTCTAGGAAACTTGACAGCCCTTGAAGTGTAAAATGATCTACAGAGATGAGGCTTGTCTGCTTTTCCTGGACACTAAGCCTGCAAAATCAACTGGGAACAGCAGAGGCTGAGAGAGAGAACAGAGATCAACAACCTTGTACATTTTTTAATGGGACATTAAAGCATCGTGTTCCAAACCTCTTGTCACAGACAAGTACTAGTGTTATTAAAATACACACGTCTGCTTTATGTCAATGCAGAAAATACACTGGTTTAAGCATGCAAAGTTAGGGAAAACTAGCTACATTTTTGCTGCATGCCCTTATGAATAAAGGTATTATGCACACCTGAACCAAAATACACATGACAAGCCACGGGTGTATGCATGATACAAAGAATCAAACATATTAGAAAACACAGTTAAAAAAAAAAAAACAAAAAAACCAGAAAATGCATTAAAAAATAAACCCCACATCTACAGAGAATAAAGAATTACATTCTTGCAACAGCATTTGTTTTAATTAACCTGGGCTTCTCAGAGGGCAAGTTTAGCCTAGTGCTGGATAATGACACCCTATAAATAAGGGCTTCTGCTAAGAGGTTTTCTCAGTGGACTATTGCAATAGTCACTTAAACAACCTACATAGTGTGTTTAAGTCCTATGTGACCATAAGAAGTTGCATTTAGAATACTTAAATCTGCCCACGTGTCTTGTTCAAAAGCCCTGTCTTCCTGTTTTCAGCTCTCATAAGCAGTCACGTTTATTTTCCACCAGTACAACGCAAGTCATCTGTCAATCTGTGAACACAGCGTGTGCTTCAGAGGATGAAGCAGAGCCCCAGCCTTAGGGCAACAGAATCACAGGGTGTCACCTCCTGACCCCTACGGAAGAGCCACTAACCCCCTACTAAGCCCCTTTACTGGCTTATTCATAGCTCAGATTCACGCTCCATGAGGGCACCCAGCCACTCCAGCAGGGCCCTTCTGCTGCTGCTCGCCAGCCAGCAACACAGGAGCCATCTCCCCCATCCACCCTCTGCCCCCACACCAGCCCAAATACCCCTGCGATCACAAGGGAGCACAGGGTCACACGTGGACCAGAGGAGCCTTCACATCTCTCTGAGTCTTCACACTGCGGCAGACAGGCAGAGGGGGAGAAACCTTCCTGGGGAAGGGTAGGACCCCGGAGAAAGAGGGAAGAGGGAAGAGGGAGAGAGGAGAGGAAAGGAGAGAAAGGAGGGAGAGAGACAGCACACAGCCCCCAGCTGTGAGTGAGATGCTGGACCCACGTGCAGCACAGTACACACACGAAGGGTACACAGGTGAAGAGCAGAAAACAAGGCAGGAGAGGCCTAACCAGAGCCCTAACCAGACCGACTATGTACAATGATGGGATGGAAAAAAAAAAAATTTCTTCTCCAAAATAATCAGTGCTCAGAAAAAGGGCAGAAAAGAAAGGAAAGAAGCTGAAGGAGCTCAGTGTGGTCGAAGTGGAAAGCAAAATAAACTTTACTAAAATCAGTTTTGGAGACACTGGAAAGTGAGGTGATGGTAGAAAGAGAAGGAAGAATATTTCACTAAGCAAGAGCTCAGAATACTTGACTGACACAATACAGAATATTTGGCAGTGTTAATCACAGTGAGATAATGAGTTCAAATATCCTTAACTCCTGCTTTCTCCACTCCTTTTTCCTTTACAAAAGTCAAATACAACTGGAGGCTTCAGGGGTATTTTCTCCTCTCATCCCCTGGAGGCCCCACCGTGACCCTGATACAGGGACTACGATACTGAACCCACCAGAACTGGATGGTAGCTCTGTGCTAGGCTAATACGACAACACACTTAATAAAAATCTGTAATGCTGCTCTGAGAGTTTCCAGAGTTATGCCAATTAATACATGAATTATGGGCTGGGAAATCTGCCTTTAGATGTCCAAGGAGCATCTGGAGCAGCGCTGCCAACCAGCTCCAAGCACATGGCTGCTGACTGCAGGCAGGCACAGACACCTCCCCTTCAGTCCTCTTTGAATTAAAAGATTACTCCTTTTTTATATATACAGAAATATATATATGGAGATGGATGGATCTCTCTCTCTCTCTCTAAATATCAGGTAGTTCATTATGGTATTAGTAAGTAAGCCATCTTGCTGTCAAACCACACGAAAGAGTTTCAAGCTGCACTCTGTAACAAACGCCAGGTCAAAGCAGCAGTCGATAAACTAGGCAAGAATCAAACTGGGATTAACCAACCAGGACACACAGTGAGTCTGAAAAGTGACATGCAAAGGGGAAAAAAAGGAAGAAAATGAAAGAAAATACAAACTGAGACTTAGAGACCAGCTTTACGTCCATAGTTTGGATTCTTGAAATTGTTAATAGGGCTCTTGTATATTGGATTTTCTTGCTGAAGTAAAAGAAATGGTCAGTGTCGAATAATTCAATAGGAAAAAAGCAACAGTCTCAACTATCACCAAAAAAATCATGCTATATGTTCAGAAAAGTGTTAGTATTTTTCCCCAGTACAGAATAATTTAAGAGACTAATTAAAAAATATATGTTTTATGAAGTGTACATGAGCTTTGATTTCTGCAGAACAGTAGTGAAGGGTTTTGATAACAAATTCCTAAAATTTGCCCATGGCAGGAGAGACCCTATAAGCAAGGCAGGCCTGCAGGCCACAGGCTTGTTTTTCTTGGATAATTTTCTATTGACAAAGGAGGGTAGAGAAGATTAACACATCTGTACCATCTTTGTGACCCATTATGGAAATATCCCAAACATATTTACATGAATATTTACAAGATCTCTTTCATAAGCATGAAATTTTCTTTTTTCTTTTTTACAAGAGTAACTTGTATCTTCTGACAAAAGATTCATGTTACAGTGTGTGATGCAACTGCAAAGCTGAGCTGCTCTGCCTTCAATAATCCCATGTTTTTCCTGGATTTTTATTTCAACCCAAGTTACTACTCACTTTTCTAACCAAAGATGCACTTCTCAGAGGAGGGATTTTTGCTATTGGTAACAAAGGGCACACTTTAAAAATAAAATTATGTTATTTTTGTATTCCAGCCTTTTACCCTATAGAGAAAGGATCCGAAATACTTGAGGCAAATGAACAAAAGTCTGATTTTTTTTTCCTGAACTGCTGTAACTCCTACACAAGTAAAAGCTTCCCCACTTACCGTGTCCCACTTGGCATTCATCTTCTCCTTTTCAAATTTTGCAAACTCTCTCCTGTCGTGAATGATCATTAGCAGCTTCCAAATCAACAACAATGCAAGTCCGATCAGAACTATTCCAGCAACCACACCGGCTACGATGGGAATGATGTCAGGGCCGCTGGGGCATTCTAGGGAGACGAGCAAGTGAAACCAGATTTTACAAATGGCAAAGGCATTACAACCCCAGGTGCTTTTAAATCTCTCTTTGGAACTGAAGCCAGTATTTGAAGCATCAGAGATCTGCTTCACATCATTTTCACATCATGAATAAAGCTCAAATAATTTAAGTTTTGGAATTTATAGATCCTGTAACATTTCCCCTCCTTATTTTCCTTCTTCTGATGTTTTTACCTTACCAGCAAAGCATTCACGTTCAGACGATAAAGACTGCACAGGCTACCCCCTTCTTCAGCTATCAATCTAGGCTACTTCTGAGCAAAATCACTAGTAATTATATTTGAACATGCAACAGCTCGAAGTCATGATGGTGCTGGAGGGATAAACTTGTCAGACTACAAACGCAGATTGACTAAGCCCTCCTTGCATGCCATATTAACAGCTTTACAGGAACAGGCGCTTAAGTTTTCCTGCAGATAGTTGTACTTATCTCTACAATGCTAGCAACTAGCAATGCAATTGTCCCATGAGACAAATTTTTATGATACTTCTCATCTTGGGATATGATTTCTGCTGAGCTTGCAGGAGGAGAAAAAAAGCATTTTTAGGGGGAATGTGTCATTTACTTTCAAAATAAGCAAAGTATATGAGTTCAGAAATAATAATACAAACAAAAAGTAAATTAAGGCGACTGACAGATAAAAGCGATAGTTCTCTAAATTAATTCCCTTGACACTTTTATCCTCAATAATTGCAATCTGAGGGAGGACTTCTGTGGAACTGGATGCACAAAGGAGCAGGGAGGGCCCCGGCGCAACAGGAACAGCCGCCTCTTCCGGGGGCCTCAGGATTGCACAAAATTGTGGCGCCTCCTGGTGCAGAAAGGCTGGACCCGGCTCCGAATGGAGCCGACATGGGTCACACATGAGCAAGCATCAGACTCCTAACGTCTTAAGCCTGTAACATTAGTGAAAGCGAAAAATAATCAAAATTTAGGCATCTAGGATTTGTTAAAGAATACGCAAAACAAGCAAAAGTAAATTGAATGGAAACATAGAATCCTTGAACATATCCGCGTTTTTCATTCTATTTGAAACCAAAACCTGTTTGTGTCATTCTACCAGGCTTGGAAAAAAAAAAATAAAGATTCTAAAAAATTAAAAAAGAACCCAGAAGTGTTTATAAAGCCACTCAATTCCAGACATTCACCATTGGTAGTCCAGGTGAGGTGCTAGTTCTGCATGCACCTAACTAAACCAACCCGAGCTGCTTTGCAGAGCTGCCTCCCTGCTAGGGCAGGCAGATCTAACAGCAGCGATGAAGGCGGCACAGGCGAACACCACGTTCGTACCTGGGGTCTCCACCACGTGCACGTTGGCTTCGCTGTTGGAGTTGACCGAGTAGGTGAAGTAGAACCAGCAGTCGTCGACGTCCTTCTCTTTGCAGTGGGACAGTGGGTCAGGCTGCCCCGGCTGCGGCAGCTTGTCTCGGCTTTCCACCCGCGTCATGTTGAAATACATACACTCCTGGGAACAGGTTTCCTTCTTCTCTCCCTTATCGAAGGCTCTGCACTGAACACAGTCCCTGTGGAAATAAAAACAAGGGCAAGGCTTTTAAATACGTGCACAATGGGTGTGTAACATTTAATTGAAAGAAATAAAAACTCTATTGCCATAAAAGTCAGGAAAAAAACAAACAAAAAAACCACACATGGCTTTTACAAGCCAGAATGTTTATGCACCTTAACAAAACCAAAATAAAACAAACCCTCCTACTAAATTCCTTTTTTCTTGAATAACCCTCAAAATTCAAATATAGGCCTAGATCTCTAAAGCAAAGCATATTAGAACTTTCTCAGCATCTCCACCTGGAATACAGATATTCTCTCAAGGCAGTACAGACACAGGAGATGCAGTAAAAAGCTACCCGAGACACTGGTGGGCTCAGAAGAGCAAACCTTACTGTGAGGTATCACTGAGGTGGAGCAGACTGAGCCAGATTTTCATAGTAAAAAGAAAAAGGGCAGCTTCCCTTTTTTCCTTAGCTGCAGTCACCCAGCTGCTAAGCATGAACTTATTGCAAAACTTCTCCATTCAAAATGTCCTTGTTTTCCATGAGCCTGCCTTTCCAAAGACAGGCATGCAGCTTTATCGGCCCACATGTAGATTTAATGTTCAACTTTTATAATAATCTTTTCTCAGTATGGTTTTAGAATGTATCTTTTGAAGCAGTACAGAAGTTTTTTAAAAAGTGTAGCTGAATCTTAGCCTGGAGAATCAGGCAGTAGAGCTGTATGTACTCTTGCTACATTGATTTCAAAAGGCCAAGTTGATGATACCACAACCTGTCAGGTCCAGACCAACGTCCCCTCCAACTCAGCAAAAGGTGGCTTGCTGACAGCCATATGCAGTAAGGGAATGCGAAAACCTGCCCTAATGACACTGAATAAATAGCGTGTATTAAACATAAAGACATAAGCATAAAGATAGTAACATACACATTTCTATGTGTAACAAAAAAGGGCAGAGGGATGAATTTAAGAAGTAAACCTGGAACTACCCAGAACTTATCAAAATTCTGTATTAGCAATAATACATATAACACATATCATTCTTAATTCTCATCCAATCACTTCTATTATCCTAAGGCATGATATGATATTTCTATATTTCAGAGCAGAATAAAGCAGAGTACCAAGACCCTCGTTTTCAAAACTGTGTATATGAGAGTACCACACGCCCCAGGATGGAGCGTTGGGGAAGCTGCGGACCTGACGTTAGGGGTACGTACTTGTGCTCGGCACACACGCCGAGGCAAGTCTGACACGTCTCGCAGGTGTTGCCTTGGAATTTGGGGTCTGTGCAGTTGCAGGTTCCACATTCACAGGTTCCTCTTCCATTGCAGATCTGCCCGTTGGCCGCCATGCACGGAGTGGTATCCAGGGAGCAGTCGCAAGCGCTGCCAGTGAAGTTGGGGAAACACTCACACACTCGGCATTTGCAGATACCATTCCCTGGGCATTAAAAAGATACTTCAGTGAAATTAAGCCTGATTTTAAACATGTCATTGGTGGCAGTAAGAAACAACTATTTACTGTGTTAGGATAGATATGCAAAAAAATAGCTCCACAAAAAAACCACAAAAAATCAAGCTTAGGGAAGGCTGATCAATAACAGTAGACTGTGATGGCCATTCCCTGGGAGCAGAAACATCAAAGCACAGCTTCGGTTCTCAACTTCATGTTCACGTAGGCCCCCTGACTGCTAGCAGCTTGGCACGTGCACAAGCTTATAACACAAGATGCAAAAGGTTGGTAAATGCGCTACCAGCTTAACTTCACAACATCAAGGAAAGCATCCCTAGAACACTACAACTCGTTCTGCTGCTATAACTTATTCACCTTACCCAACTTTATGTTATTACAGAAATGAACTTCTGTTTTTCATTTAATGTCATATCTTGGAGCTGTGACTCAAGGAAGAAAAAATTTGAATTAACATACTATATTCTCACGACCACAAATAGGTGTTCTACTAATAGGCAGATGTTTCCAAGTACTATAAATCAGGGCAGAGTCTTGTTTTCCTGCTGCCAGGTAGCTATACACTTGTAATCTATGTATCACTACTGTGAAGGGTAGAGTGATAGACTTGTGAAGTGTTGGTCAGTTTTCCTGCTGAGAACTGAAGTAATTTCTCACCTCCACAGATCAAACCATTCGATCGATCACAGTTGAAGTTATCACATTCACAATATTTGCCAGAATACACTTCATTGGTGTTCTCTCTTTTCTTGCACACGCACTGGCCACAAATGCACTCCCCGTTGTTGCTGCAAATTTCTGTGCTGTTCTCCCTCCTGCAGTAAGCATCCATATCCTCACTGTTTACTTCATCTGTGCTACATTCGCAGAGTCTTCCAATACGCCCTTCATTACATCTGCAAAGCAAAAACACGACCAAAGATGTAAACAGAGTTAAAGCTTAAATAGATAAATAAAAGGACTGCAAAAACAGCACAGGTAACGGGAGCAATAGCGACTATTTTCACAGGGAGCTTTGATTTCAAAGGAGGTTCCCAGCTGATAACCTATCTAGCAGTTCTCGGAGCTGCTGGAGACAACGGGACTGAGTTGTCCCTATGTTGATTACTTATCCCAGGTGAGAAGCTAAGTGCTACCACCTCTAGTTAAATTTCCACCTAAACTACTACTAGTCACTCTCAAATGTGACTAAACAATAATTACTTTTAAGTGACAGTGACTGTGCACTTTAACTGCTTTCACCTCTCAATGAAAAACAATCCCTATGAGCAGCATGGCAGAAGATGATGTTCAGAGCTGCTGAGCACCAGCAAACTCAGCTGGTATCTTTAAGACTCAGCATGTCTCATTACTCATAAATATGAATAAATAAAGAGATGTTCTTGGCATCATCAGGAATGATGGACCAAAATTGCTGTCAGGTGTCAATCATGGCTAATGCTCCCCTTAGGATGCTGCTACACTTGTAAAAAGCTGTTCTTATGCCTAAGTCTTATATGCCCTATGAGAAACCACAGGGACAGCAGAGACAATGAGACAGAGCTCAGTAATTCTTTCTATGGGCAAAGACAAGAAATCTGCTTTGCTTATTGCAAGGCAGCATGAGAACTTGACTGCAAAACGAAGCAATTTAACAGTATTTTTGGCCTGAAGTGGCTTCCTCCTCAAATTACTGAATACTAAGCAGGTAGGGAGCTCAAGTCCTTCCAATACTCAATTGCCTTCTGCCATCGCGTCTCTGGACAAATGTAAAGTCAGCCTTAGAAACCCTTTAAATTTCAAGTCAGTCTCTTTTGCTCTGTCTTAATAAGCAAGCCATATTAAAGCACAAGGAACAAATTTGTACATTTTATTTCAGTCACAGTTCACTGAGCAGGGGCCAATACTGCTTTCTAAAGACCTGGATTTAGTTTTCTTAGAGAAGTACTATATTGCATTCTGCTCTTACCATTCTCATCTCAAGGGTTTCCAGGAAGAAACGGCTCTAGTTTTTTTGCTGCAGGTTTCTTGGAAAAATAAAGTCTTCTGAAATGCTGAGATTTTGCATTACTTTCTCTGGGTTTCTTCCAGAAACCCAGTATCACCTTACTTGATTTTCAAATATGCAGTGAGCAGTATATTTCTAATCTATGCCCGTAACAGGCAGCAATGGAAAAAAAATTCTTGTTGGAAATTTCAAAAGCATTGGTAAACAAAAACATATATATTCTGAAAGATTTAAAGATGTATCTACAATTTCAAGGAACATTGTAATGTGTCCTCAAAAGGTTACAAATAAAGTAGGGACAAAAGACTGGGGGTATCATTCAAATTAAAAGGGTTTTCTTTTGTAACTGTTGCTTCTCCCTATCACGAAACAACTGGCAGGAGTCTGAGCTCCTTTCAAAAACTAGGAAGCCTTTAATTTCCTTGAAACCAGCAGACTTCATACTTGAAGGACAAAATTAGATCACTATTAACACTTGCAAAAATATTGCAAGTTGCATTAATTCCAATACATGGATTCCTGGTAGAACTGAGACACTGGGGGGAAAAAAATCCCTAATATAACCAGAGCTGCCAAACTAATTCTCATCTTTTCACTCATAAATACTAAAACAAACCAAACTCTAACCAAGGAAACAAAAGTTCTATGTCCCCCCTTTGCAAGATAAACAGTATGTCTGTTTACTTACCTGCACGCACCACATTCAAATGTTCCATTTCCTTCATGGCAGGCTGGGCTGTTGGCTTCTCCCTCGCTCTGACACTGACATTCACAGACGAACTGCAGATTAATTTCCACTTCTTCAGTGAAACCCAGTGGTTTAATTTTAATTGTTTCATTTTGTCCATTTGTTGGACATTCATTAGCAGTCACGCTAATCTCAAACTTAACCTGCAAACAAAATAAATGGAGTACCACAGTAACACTATGAAGAAGTGCAGCGAAACTTCTACGAATTATTGGAGCAAGCCAATATACTCTAAGTTACCTCATCTCCAATCGAGATGTTAGAACATTTTCTCCCATCTTCTTGCGTGTCGTTCACACCATTCTTGCAGTAAGACTTATAACTGATTGTCACTCCTTTTGGTAGTTTATTATTCTCCAGGATAACCTCTGAAGAAAGGGACTAAAACAAAGGTTAGTTATTAGCCGACTTAGAATGCAGTTCTAAGACAGACATTTTAAGACTGCGCACTGTCCAGGCATCAGTCCCAAGTTTATCTTGGAATTCAGGTCACCAGTAGTGTTACAAGCAGAAGTGAGGCCACATTTGTCTTGGAATTAGGGTACTTGCTCAGAAACACCTGCTCCTTCCTTGGCCAGAGCCTCCAGCCTGCAGGGCTGAGGGTGTCCCCATCCCTCCCTGCTGCTGTCACTGCACCACAGCCAAGGCAGGACACGCAGCAGCCCGTGTGAAGAAGCATCTTGGGGATCTGCTCCTCATCCTGGCTGTGCCCACTCCCTCTCCCGTGGGGAGCACACGGGGCTCTGGCTCCGAACTCCACACAGCTCCAATACGCCAAGAAACGAAAGCTTCTGGGGCGTTGTAGAGTCCTGGCACCGCGGTGCCCCGCTTCACACCTTGTGCCCCGTTACACAGGGCAAGAACAGAAGGGCATCGGCCAACCTGAGTTAGCCCTGTGCTTTCCCAGGGAGAGGGGCTGCTCGCTGACCCAGCACAGATCTGCAGAGAGAACTGGGGCACATCCAAGAGTCCCTCAGGTTGATGGAGACCTTTTCATGGGGGACAAGAAGTTGCAAAACAAGTCCTTACTCTTCCGTGTGAAAGGAAGGCAATGAACTGAAGGCACTGAAGAAATAGTGTTTTTGTTTTAAAGTAACATTTCCTTTGTAATTGTGTCTTAATTAGCTTTAAAAGTCCATCTTTTCATCTGTCTAATCTGTTACTGACTTAGCATTATTCTGAGTATCTACTTTACCGCAATGTCTACATACTTATAATTTAGTATACTAACTTCCTGTTTGGTAGAAAATGCTAAATCCATATTGGAGTACCTGCAGGAAAACACACAACAATTTATTAGCAAGAAAAATAAATACTGCAAGAATGAAAGCTGAACTTACATTGTAGGCATCTATGATGAGCTGAATCACATTGCTGGAGTTTGAAGACAAAGTTCCCACAGCTGATTTTGGTATTAGGTTTTTCAGTTCCTTTCAACATTTACAAAAAGAAAAGGAAAATTACAATCTTTCTACAAAAGAAGCCATACACTGTACTATAAATATCTCATGGCAACGTAATGCTATATATAGTGGAGTCAGGATTAACTTCTTTAAAAATAAAGCTAAAATATTGCCAGTGGCCTTCATGATTTTTGAAGCTAAACAAAGCATTACTAGAAAGAAAGGTAAATATCCAAACCTTTTCCACGGCATCTTCATTTTTACTTTACATTTGGTAATTAAGGCAGGCATTCACGTTATGGTAAAATGTGCAGTAAACTCTCTCACACAAGTTAACCACATATACTGCAAGGTCTTACATAAAAGCACAGTGCTTCTAGTGTAAGGGAAAGAGGCAGGAAAACCAACCAGCCCACCCCCTGCACCCCATCACCACTTCACAGTTTCAATATAGTTAAAAAAATAAAATATCTTCTTAGGATAAAAGGAAAAAATAGCCACCTCCTCTACCCAGTCATTTCCTATTTCACAATCACATGTACCAGTCTAGCCAATTTTAAATATCAGGAGTATAAATAGGACAAACAAAGGACAAAACATGTTCTTTCATAACTGCTTCTCTTGATTGTGTCCACATTCCCCTTGGCTATTTTGCTCATGGAAAAGTAGCCCCGGAAAGCTACTTTGCAAAGCTACTCCCACCTATGCAGACCTGCAGAGAACCCAGGGAGAACAAGGTCACTTTCTGCCTGGAAAGCACACGCACACTACGGTTCCGTTTGTGCAGAAGTTTGTGGGATGAGTGGCGTGTGGAGAGTACAGAGAACAGAAGGATTTGTTATTGAGCTTTACCTTGTAAACTGCCTGAAACTCTTCAGTAACAGCAAAGATTGTCTGAATATTGTTCTCACTAAGCTTCTGTACCAGGTGAGCAATAGAGGGATAATCCTATTTAAAAAAAAAAAAAAAAAAAAAAAAAAAAAAAAAGGTACAAATTAAGTTTGTGAACAGTCTCAGAAAACCAGTAGAAATATATTAACATTATAAATACAAATCATCTATGAAAACACATATGGCATAAGCTGCTAGCTAGAAGCCTTAATTATAAAATTAAGCTCTAAAACAAAGCAACATCTGCAAAAAAATACACACTGAAAATGTTCCATATTTAACCATATGAAGACACAGATAAATAAATACATAGATATATATTTTTTTTTTCTTTTTATAGAAGAAAGTAAAATTCTTATGTCATTTACAGTTTCCAGGTAAAATTTGAAGCCTAAGTGTTCTTAAAAGATGCAATTAAAAGTTTTCCATTAAACTTATCTTAATCAAAACCATTACCTTTTGCATTATCATAAAGAAAAGCTGAATTCATTTTTTTAAATTGAACAATACTCTCAATTTTACAAATATGTGAAAAGACAAGCTTTGCAAAGCTTCCTGTACTTACCTTTACTCTGCTGAACCTATTTTCTTACACCTATCTACTTACCAATGAAGCAGAAAGGCAATGTTGTTAAGTACATTTTTATCAAAAAGTTTGCATTATAACATTACAAGCAGCTTTCAAAGACCTGTCTGGAAGAGCTCTCTAACTAAGTGACCTTCTTCAATACCCTGAAATAGAGGCCTTTCAGAGGGCTTCAAGAAATGGAAGCGGGATGATCCCCAATTATTTGACAATTACTTGTTTAAAAAAGCAAATAGCTGGGGAACAGAAATAAGCTATGACTAATCAAGCTAATGGCCATAACTGTGGTTTCATGCTTTCCCATTTGGTCATTTAGCTGCATGGTTGAACTTAGGAACGTACAATTAAAAATATAGAAATGATAAAAAACAACAGCATATGCACTTCTTAAAAGAACTCATGCAACAGTAATTGGAAACAGCTAACAAACGTAAAAATAGTCCTGAAAGGAGACTAATTAAAGGTACCTATATCCCTTGATTCCCAAAGAAAGAACTAGGTATGACCGACTGATGAAATTCTAAAAAAAATGGGACAAAGCCACCACAGTTTGCCAGTGAACCAAAAGGGTAATTAAATTTTACACTTAAGTTCAAAAGATGTAACGTTCTGACAGTACACAAGATGACTTAATTTCTCTATGGTTAAGCACCATTATTTTCCCTTAAAGTTGAGGTAAAGACTTACATAATAGTGGCTCATTGTGTACATATTATTCTCCAGATGACATTTCCCATCATTTGGTAAAACAATTCCACCAAGTTTACCATCTCCTGCGAAGTGAAATCCAGCATCCGTGGAAAACACTAACAGTCTTGTAACATTTCTCCATCCAATTTGTTCCTTAGGACATGAATACACATATTTTCAGTACTTTTCATCAACTTATTTTAAGGACACCAACACAAACACATGAAAAGGATATTTAGAAAAGACAATACTGCAAAAAGATCACTCTTGAAATTATATAATTTGCTCAAACTTCCAAATCACTTGCATATAATTTCCTGTCTGTTCTAAAGCATTTGTTGTGGGATTTTCACCTAGGCAAGAAATAATCTTTCTGAGATTTACTTTGGTCTCTTCGGTTCTCTTTACAGTAACTGCAGGACAACAGGATATTGACTGACACTGGCTTCGGAGAACGACTTTCAAATCCTGCTCATCACACAGCTCATTTCCCCAGGCCCATTTCTGTCACTACCACTCAGCTCAATTATGCAGAGCAACATTAGCAAGTACAGAACTGCAGCAACCCTCAGATGGAAAATTATGGCATGTCCAGTAGTGGACTCCAAGGAACCAACAGATTTGCTAGTCTGGGGCAGCTCCATCCACCTAGTGCAGTGTTTGACATTTTTCACCATCCCCCTACTATTCTGGCGTATAAATGCTGGGGCTGACTCTGTAAGCTAGTCTTTCCTGTTTTCAGAAACGTCCAGAATTGACACTCTGATTAATTTAAGGAAAGGAGGTAAATCTAAAAATCTGACATCAAAACCAAGTACCCCTTTCACCCACATTTTTTCCCCCCCAGTAGGCTTGATTAGCACTGCACTTCTAAATGAAGATTCTAGATTACTCTTCAGAAGTCCTGACTCCATTGACCACTAAAATAGTAACATGGTAGCAAAGTAATAAACTGGTATTTTTAGAGGAGCCTATGTTGTGGAGATGCATGAAAGAGTCTACCGCACTACAGGAAAAAACTACAGAAGGAGTCACCGACCTAGATCAGATCTCTTAAAAATGACCAAAAAACCACCAGCTTTTCATCTGCTTATATCTGAGAATGTAGTAGAAATCACAATTCAGCAATCTCGTCTGGTCATTTTAAATAGTCAAACAAGAGCTATAAACATATATAAAGTTTAGAAATCATTTGAGAAGAATTGCTTTAAAATTCTACACACTCATGAGCAGAACTTTTTTTTTCATTTTTTATAGTAGTCTTTAAAAATAGTCTTTTGGAGTACATCCATCTGCTGTGAACATGCCCTATAATCAGCATTTTACATTTCCTGATTGTATATTCATACTTTTCTCATGTATTTTTACTTAGACAAGACAAATTCATGTATCTATGCAATCTGTGTAGTCTACCCAAGTTTGCCCTCAGAAGACAGTAAGGCTGTTCTAAACCAATTTTATTTAATAGCAAAGTAAAGAAAAACTGATACACACTTACTCCACAAACTGCAACTTGCATTATTGCATCAAATCCACCTTCAGGAGAATCCAAGTTACCAGAAATGTGCTGTTTACCTACAAGCTCATTGAATTTATTTCCTTCACTGGTAAGGCTCAGTACATTTTTATAGCTAAATGGACTTGTACAGTTCTGATCACCTGTACAAGGATTTCTGAGTTTGGCTGGTGTTGTACTTATATAGGGCATCACAGTTTTCTCCACAAAAGAGCCAAAGCCTACGAAAGAACAACACAAAAAAAAAAAAAAAGTTGACAAATGGCATTCTTATTTATATCATGATATAATAGACAACAATTTCTCTACAGCTGAACAGACTTCAGAAATAGTCCTCATATATTTCTTTACATTCCACTTTCTCCATCATCATCAAGTATTCTTATATTCCTCAAAATAATTAATCTGCCAGAATATTGCCATAGCAGTTCAGCATAAGAAAAAAAATAGTTCTTCATAAGTAATTATGTGAAAAACATCAGGAAAGAAACTTCATTTGTTTAAAATATATGCATCTTTCTCACCAATTCGAAAGTCTGAAGTTATTTTTTCCATTTCAAACATCAGAGCAGTTCCAAGACTTTTCACATTCTCTAAATCATCTTTCATGGAATAGGAGAGGTCCATAAGATAATAGAGATCTATAGGATAATCTTCAGCTCTCTTAAATTTTAATGAAAATGTTTGAGGTTCCCCTGTTTTGGAGATTAAACAAAAAACATTAAACATTCCAGAATAACTACACTGGCAAGAAAAAAGTGTCAGTATTTCAAAGACTGACATAATATTTCCATGCAATATCTAAAAAACCGTGAGCAATTTTTTTCCTCATACTAACTGAAAACAACATTAAAGTATGATGAAAAACTACCAAGAAGCAATCAGTTATTTCCCATGTCCAACTGCACAATTTCAAGATACATGACTTCCCCACACAAAATTCTCAACTACTGAACTCAAGCCTTCCAGTTATCCCTATCCGAAAACTTGATGTATGAACCTTTTAGAAAGGTTCTGGTAATAATTGCACAAATTTTCTAACATCTGCTTGCAAAGATGACTCCAGAAATTCTTATGGATTAGTGTAGAAAAAACAGTATTGAATAAGCTGTAAAAAAGATAAATCAACTCCGGATAGGACATTTCAAGTTACTTTGCATCAAACATGGGGTGAGAGCACAGAGCAGTGAGATGAGCTAGTTTTTGTCTGCAAGACAGAACCCTGAGCTTGGTAACAGAAATATGTAGTCTCATCCACTGAAATCCTACACCGAAAATCATTGGAGAAGGATTACTTCTATATAAAAAAGTACTCTTTTGCCTATTGTATGTGAAGTAACTAACAGATTTATCAGGTTTCCTTCCTCCCCTTCCTTCCTTCCGGGTACTTAATAGTGGTACTGCTGCTGCTTAAGTCTGATTAGTATTTAACATGTATTTCCTTATTATTCAACAAAATACCAAAATGGCAACCATGTGGATCCAGTTATGCAGTAACAGCCCATCTACTACATTAAATAAATAAATAAGGACCAAAACTGAAGAGCTGCATTTACTAGGCTGTGTTTCAAAGACCATGCATGGAAAACAAACCACTAACACATACACATTGCCCTAACACATACATGGTCCCAAACTACTCAAGGGTGCAGAGACCTTTTGACCAAGAGATGTGCTTACAAATAGAGAAATGATCTTTTTGGAAATTATGCTTTAGTCACTCAGAACCTTTAGCAGAACCTTTATGTTCTGCTAAATAAACCTCTGCCTTGACAGAAGGACTATAATCTGGTCTATGGAATCTGAAAAGTTCCCATTAGAACAAAACTGGGATAACATCAAAATTCTAAAATAACTTTCATTCCTTTCCTTCCCTCTCCCATTGTGCTAAGTTGCTTCAGATCATCTTGCATTTATTAAACCAGCCACCACCAAGCAGCTGTCTCCCAGCGCAGTCTCTCCAACCAGCACTGCAAGGCAGTTGTTCTGATGCAGTCCCTACGAACTCGAGGACAAAGTCTCCATTCTGTTCAAGTAATGGGGGACCTATGAACCTTCTAGGACCTATCATTAACACCAGAGTTTAACAAACAAAAACACATCCCCATCCTCGAAGCAAAAAATACCACACAAAGCAGAAAGGGACTCCTAAACAGGTTTTGCAGTCTCCTGCCTCATCTCTGCTTGGGATACTTCTGCCCTCAGCTGGAAAAATGAGAACCACAATCAATGTCTATTCTAGGGTTTGTAATTAAGAAGGCTTTTAAGATTCTAACCTGAAATCACCTGAACAAATAAAATAAGCAAAACATGAAATGCAGATGTGACACAAACAAACAATTATATGATGACTAGAATGAAGCCTTCCTTACCAACTCTTAGCTTCAGTACTAATTTTTGTGGCTGGATCTGTGTAATGGCTTCTGGTTTCAGCTTCTCTGCGGCACCTATCTTACGATTTGTTACCTCTCTATCTTCAAGCACCTGTTTACTACCTCTGGGATTTTCTATATCTTCTAAAGGGCAGCCTTTACTCTTTAGTGCTGCCAAGTCATCACATCGGGCAGATGTTGGTTCTCCTTCTTGCAAAAAGTCCTAGAAAACATGGGTAAAAATATCAAGTTTACAGCTATTTGCAATTTGTTACACCCTGCACACTGTAACACTTTCTACAATAAACCCTATGCAGTCCTGAAATATGTTGCATTTTATTAAATGAAGCAGTGATTACTAGTGCAACAGTTTGCGTTTACATGTGCGGATCTGTACACAAGATATAAGAGGAATGAAAAAAAATGCCCAGTGCCATCTCTGACAGCAGCAGGATGTCCTTTTAAATCACCTACTCTAGAAGTGTCAGCAGACAGAAAAAGCTCATAATGTTTGAGCAGTCATCAATAACGAGAACCTATCTGCTCAACCTATTTTGCAGCTATCCTTCCTTTAAGCTTTTTCTTCTTTTTTTGAGGGAAAGCTTTAATTAAAGATTACATAAGAATACATGGGTAGGACACATCAAAAAATGGCAGCATGCTGACAGAGCAGGGAAAAGACAGACAGCCACTCTCATTTTGAAAATTTCATTACAAAAAGCAAGATCCACATAAAAAAAAAAAAAAAAAAATTACATTGTCCTGAACACAAATTACCGTTATGTCAAACCCACAAAAAACTTTAACCTCAAATACAAATATATAAAACAAAGAGAAACATCAAAATTTGAAAAAAATATTTTTTCCATTAAATATTTGCTTACCAATACATTCTAAAGATTTTCTCCATTTCTAAAGAAATATACTAAAAATCAGCCATTCTCTTTGTGCGTCAGACTAAAACAACCGCCCACCTCCACAAATGAACCTATCACAACCCAGTCTACCATCAAGAGAATACTACAATTTGAACGTCTTTTCATTTTAAAGAACAAACCCACAATCTCTTCCTCCACTCCACCTATATCTAAAATTACCTCTACTCTTAGGTCACTAAAGAATATAATTAAATGTACCCAGACAGACTCCACGCTGGAATGATTTTAAATAACTATGAGATAGCCTTTAGGGTTCACATGGATTCCGTATTTAGCAAAAGGAAAGGAAACACACGATGAATGACTGATCTACTAAAATCAGGTCTTCATTAACACTATCATATCCAAATTTTAGAGTACATAAATTGAAGGCTACAGGAAACTACTATTGGTGTATATGGACATTTCCATCCATATACAGCACTTGTTTAAATCTGAAACTAAGAAAAAAATACAAAAAAGATTTTTGCAGGAATACTTACATCTTTTTTACACCAACCACAGTTTGGTCCTGCTTGTATACATTCACCACATGATTTTGCATTGGCTTTTATGCAGTCGCTTCCACCTACCAAGGAAGGCAGATCGGTCACTTCATTTTCAAAAAGCATGCTAGTAACAGTGTAATTTTAGTTTGTTTCATTCTGGACTCATAAATCAAGTTCTAACTACAAACATGTTATTAATAGAAGTAATATATTGCTACTAGCACTTGCCTAATATTTAGCTACAGAAATAGCTGCTAAGTCTTTTAAAGCGACATTAAAGTAATTCAAGGTAATAAACTCATTTACCTTGCTGTGCAAATCCACTCCATATTAAGCAATATAGGAATCCAGCCCAGGCAAGTAGTTTTAAATTAGTCTGAAAAATAAAAGCAGAAAACGAAATTGTACGATTTACTGTAAATAATAAATTTTTAAAAAAGCATGAAAATACAGACATGTTATTCATTTTTCAGAGGAGACAAAGAATAAGGTATAGATACAACATATCGACGAGAGTCTTATTCTTACTAATTGGACAGATGTGTTTTTCTCCAATATAACCATATGTGTAGACTATATTTTTTATTTAGCCCATCACATGGGCTATGTTCTTTTTAAGCTCTTTTAAATCACTCTTAGGATCATGCCATAATGAACATGAAAATATTGTTCAATCATGGAAAAAAAAATAGAAAGAGGAACAATCTATTAACATCCCGTCCAAAAATACGTATGCTCCAGGTGTTATCAGAGACTTCAAAAATAAAGGATATCACAGATGTTTAAGTCAGAAAAAGGAGATTCTCTGAAGTCCCCATTTTAAAGTTTTTTTTTCTAAATGGGTCCTTTCCAAGATCCTTTCGCAGGAATGTGGAAAAGAAGAACCACTACCTATTCCAGCGTTAGGATTATGGTCTAAACTCAGTCTTCACCTAGTTTTTCTTCAGCTTTCAGAGCGGGTACTGAACGAACCAGTTTACACCCCTTCTTTGAAACCTTGGGGTTATTTCCAGTTCCAGCTCTCTCTTACTCACTATAAGTGCTCCGAGACCTTGGACTTGGACCACCAATCTTCTTGGTAGCCCTACCCTGTTGCCTTTACATTTTTAAATTGCAGCCTTACTCGGTATCCTGAAAATATCAAAACTAACACATCTGCGTTCTAACAAATACTTTGTTATTTAGCCAAGGAAAAGTAACTTCAGTAGCAGAATCTTTTCCTTTGCAATAAGTGATTATTAATGACATATTACTACCTTATTTAAAATAAGCCTATCATCTTCTAAAAAACTATCTATCATTCAGAGAGACCAGCAGCAGAGATGGCAAACCTTACACCAGCACTGCAGTTAAGCTCTGTTTTCCCACATTCATTTGAGGTCCTTCCGAGTTGTTATTTTCCACATCCAGACAAAACACAGAGGGAACAGGCCCTCTAAAACCAGCTTCAACACTTTGCTAACAAGTTTTATCCAACAATAACGCCGGGTGTTTCACATTTTTTTGGTCAAATAATTTCAGACTGCTTGTGTTGCCAGTAGGGAAAAAAAAAAAAAGGATAAAGAAGTAAAACTGTGGTGTAAGTTATTCCTGCCTGTAACTTCTGAACGTTATCGACCGCAGGCACCAAACTCTCCTTTCGCCCCCTGCCCCTGCCTGGGCACCCGAGCGCGCCTCACTTCCTCAAACAAGGTGTATTCTGCTACTTGACAAAACACAGCCCACAAAGGGGTCTTCTTTTCCGTAAGAAACCAATTAAGCTGCTGGCGCTGGTTTAGGACCGTCTCTTCTGCTGGCCAAAACGAGGAAAAAAAATCATAAACAGTTCACCTTTTTAGGGCAGACTAGCGGCGGATGCACAGCAAGCTCACGCAGACTATATAAATAAGCCAGCAAAGATGTGACACAGTGCTAAAACTATGACTAAGGCAGCTTGGAAGAGAAGCGTTCCTGTGGAAATGCACCCGCGCGGTGGACGCGGATCTGGGCACAGACCCCGCGGAGAGCGAACCACCACAATGTCCGCTTCCATAAATGGCGAGGCGCGGGCCTCCGCGGAGCCGGCCGCCAGGCCCCGCCGCCTCCCTTCCCTTCCCTCACCTCGCCTCGCTGATCGCCCTTCCCTCTGCCGAGGTTTGCAGGGACCTCGCTAAAAACGTGCTCATTTGGGTGAGACTTTTGACAGTTCTTCAGGGACACGAGGTGGGCTCAGGCGCACGAGGCCTCGGCCGAGCCCTGCGAACAAAGAGGCCGTTGCAGCCCCAAGTCCCGTTCCCTGCCCGTCACCTGCCGGCGTTTTGGGTTGGCTGTTGCAGTTTTTTATATTAAGGGGGAAACGCAAAGCAAGTTTTTTGTTACAAGTCTTTTGTTAAAAACGCTTTGCTACGTTTGACAGCCACATGAGCCCTCTGGAAGGTGGTGCGAAGCGGGAGCTGAATCCTCTGTCCGTGCTCAGCCACGCAACAGGGAATAGGAAAGATTTCAGGGAACCCAGGAAACCTCTGAGAAACTGCACTCTGCCTTCCCTTTTTAATTAAAACAAAGCAGAAATCTTGAAAAATACTGTGGTATTTTTCTCCCAGAAGCACCTTACAAAAGGTAAGCCTAGCAGGAACTGAAATATCTTTATTCAGCCACTAAATCACTGCCTTGATTCCTTTTTTTTTTTTTTTTTTTTTTTTAAAAAAAAAGAAGACATTGAGTGTTGTGCTTTGCGGGGGGAAAAAAAGCATATTTTTACAAGTTTGTTAACAATAATCTCTGTTAAATATTTTATGAAGACATATATGGACATAACCTTGAACATTTGGATTTACTGCTTTCCAAGTTTTTTTTGTTTTTTTTTTCCCTGCTACTGCCAACTGTAAAACTGAGAAGACTTTTTCTAATTATAAAAAGTAGCTCTGATGGAAGCTTCTAATTTGAAGCAAGAGATTCCATAGCTGGCAGCAAGCTAAACAGGGAGCAAGTCTCCTCTCGTGAGACTAATTTGGAATTTGCAAATCAAGGAGCAGCACCCATGCAGCACCCATGCAGCGGGCTAATCGTCAGAGTTGGGGACTAACTTTGACCCAAAGCTGCAGTTAAGTGCGATGACCATTCCCCACCTTGCTCCCCCGGGAGCGCGTATCCTGCCTGCAAAGGGAACGGGCAGCACCGGGCCGGCGGCAGCAGACACTGCGTTTTCCCACTCGGTCACAGCACTGCTCAGCCCAGCGGGCAGCCCGGCACCGGCCGAGCCCGTGTGAAGCGGAGGAAGGAGGACGGGGTCTGCTCCGCTCCGCACAGTCCTGGCTGCGCAGCTCCAGGCACAGCCACGCTTCAGAACAGAGGAGAAACGTTTAGAGGGCAGATCCAGAGGAAAAGCTGAATTGTTGGGCAGGAGCCACGTTTTGAGACAATAACCAGACAGACTGCTTATTCATAACCCCACAGAGCATGCTGATTAAATGTATATGCCTAGAATTGAATAAGCAACACGCTTCAGGACGAGTGCTGGTGCTCCCTGCAAAGTGACCTCTCCTTAGGCCAGCTGTGCTTCCAGGGTCCAGAAACGCTGCCGAGAGCTAATCCCAGCATCCAGACCAGGTCTACATAGCCACTGTACACGGCAGTGGGCAAGGAAGCCCCCAAGCAGAGCCAGAGCGGGGAACTGCTCTGCCTTGAAAAATAACCCTGCAAAGGAAACGTTTAGTTTCATCCACCTGGGTCCAGCAAGGGAGGTGGTGGCAAAGATCAGCTGGGGAGAGCAGAGAACTGAGGAGAAACTCGGCACTGCAGGGCTGCAGCAGTCACGGTCAAGCCCTCCTCTGCTCCTCATGGCTGTAACGGAGCAGGAAGAGAAAGGTTTCTAAATTAAGCAGTATTAAACTCTCTGGAGAGGCCTTATGAGGATTTGATGGATCCCCTGCTAAAAGCAGTCTGTCTCTCTTCACTTGCTCCTGAAGAAAGTTCAGGCAACTTGCTTTAACTACAGACCTCATCTTTTCAGGATGTATTTTAAGCACTGCACAGAAAATATAAAGTGTTTCAGATCAAGGAGTTATTTTTGATTAAAAAAATATTTACAATGTAGATTTTTCAATGTTTCTTAATAAATAATTCTTCATTTGAGACCTCAGCAGCTACCTGATTTATGTAATCAATACAAATGTTACTGAGATAGTGAACCCTAGATCAATATAAACATGACTAAGATATTGAACCCTCGTTGGGAGTTACATGGCTTGCAGAATAAACTCTGAGACCGCAAGGCTAGGGGTGCATTTTTCTTGACAGAAGTGAAAATTTGGGGTGAGCACTAACAGTTGCAAAACCTTAAGCAAAAAAATCCCAAAATTTTACATCATCTTGCAAAATTATTTGCTTCCCAAATACAGCATTAACTATTTGCACAGTACCATTGGTGCCTTGACCTCATGTGGTCAGAAGTTATTAGCTAATGGAGTAGCCAGGCCATGAATCAAAAGGGAGCCATCGAGGTGGGACCATGAGAGCGTGGCCTCAAGAGCTGGAGTTCCCGGCAACACAATCCAAACGGAAATCCAGGAGCACCTCTGCTTCCACACAGCCCAGTTTATGCTTCATAAAAACCAAGACATTCTTTCCCTGGCAGTTTAATAGCCATTAACAGAGCGGGGTTTGAACTGTCTGCAGTAATATGGAAAGAATGGGACACTACCCTGGATTAATTTGCAAAATAACAAATTCTTTCGCACTGAAACAGCTTTTAAACAAAGTTTCATCACATCAGCGATGCTAACTGAAAACGTCTCCAGGAGAAGCATTAAGTTAGGGCACAACTGCTCCAGCTGCAGCAGTTAAAAATGATCAGCAGGATAAAATGATCAGCAACAGTTCATACTCGCTTTCATTTCTACCAGCTTTTGTCTTATATCAATGGAATAAAACACGCATAGTCAACCCAACTATCACACATTAATGCTTCATCTTCATAGGGCATAGTACACTAATATAATATAAAACAAAACAGTTGTGATTTAATTTTAAGCTACAAAGAAATAGAAAATGAAACAGGAAACTAATCTTCAGATCAGGTTAGGGAGCCAAGTCATCCAGCATGGTTATCTGAGAAAGCCTAACGAGCATATGTCAATGTTTAGTTCAGAAAATCCCTCTGCAGAGTTACGAGTCCAAAAAAAGACAACAATACGCTGATGCCGGGGCTTCTCTGCGTGCAGAGGCATGGGGAAGCACACGGCAATCAGCAGATCCTGCCCAGGAACCGTTACACCCGCACGCCCGGCTCAGCAAGGCAGGCACGCACACACGCGAGCACGGCTGCGCCGAGGAGACCCTCCACGGAACGGACTTTGCTGCCCTTCCCCATAGCTCCTTCATCCTTAACCAGTGCAGAAAATGTCCCAAGAGGGCAACTGGCCTAAGGTTTATCAGCGAGGACTGGATTCAATGGGAAATCAACAGCGGCTAAGTTCCAATAAGACACTGGTGGGTCCTAAATCACTTCTGCAAACCAGGTCTGGGCACCTGCGTCACAGTCCTTGGTTTAATGCACAACCATCATATACAAACACGGGCAGGTTGAGAGCACAGCTTATAAGAACAGATGTGCAGCTCTGTTCACAGTTATACTCCCAGAGTACTGTTTTTTTTGTTGTTTGTTTGTTTTAACAAAGAAGGCAGCTGCTTCTAAACAGAGCAGCTAACTCACCGGCACCTGCAGTTTGAGCGTACTATTCCTAGCCTGTAGCATTTATAGATATTTGCTCGATTTCAAGACAGCCTTCAACTTATCAAAGGTTGTAAATAGTGGAACAGCAATTAAGTATTTTACTGAGAATTATTTGTTGGTCTTAACCTTGAAACATCAAGAAGAGATAAATTTGTCTAAATCAGGTGCCTGCCTGTAGGGAGGTAGGTGCATGTTTCTTGATAAAACACCTACATTTCCTTTCCACCTACTTTATTTCACAACAACAGCAGCTGGTGGTTCCGTTTTCTTATATTTGACCTCTCTCCAGCTTGAGCAAGACAAAAAAAAAGTGGACATGGAAGGTCCACCTGTAAGGCTGCTTTTGGTGATAGTTCCCATAATTTTTAATGGCACTAAGGTAGCACCCAGGCAGTGAGTTCTTGTTTCTCTCCAGTGTATGGGGCGTGGTTTCCCATTTCCAGGGAATGCTCTATGGCTTTATAGGAGATTCTGGTAAGCACCTGCCCCAGTTCTTATCAGTGAAGCTGGTACGCAGCCAAGGCACTGAGACGGAAAATGAGCAGATAACTAGAATCAAAATGTTATCTATTGAAGCACTTAAATGGTGTGAGGCAGAGGAAAGACGTAAAAGTGGAGTTGCGGACCCTGTTCCTTATGAGACCTATATTTTCTACAACACCTTGTCAGCGGATAAAAGCAAAATGAACCCATAGATCACTGTTTAGAGTGGCAGCTTTATCCCTTCCTCAACAAATGCCCTAACTAGTAGGGAAGGAAAGCAGAGGAGAAAAATGTATGTTCACACTCTGAAACAGAAATTTAGGCTGAAGTTTAAGCTGAAATCACTAACTGACCACCCGACTATACCAAACTATATGGATTTCTCTGTGGACTTGAAGCAAGTTGGGAGGAATACTCATCTTTCATCTTCTGCTTGTAACAAGCAACTCCAGATACCCTTCTTGCTTAGCAAAAGCTCTCGGTGATCTCCTGCAGGAAGACTCTTAGGAGGCATGGCAGGCCTACCCAGGCAGGATAAAGCAGATGATGTTTTGCTTGCATTTGCACTGTATTCCTATATATCTTTCCACTAAGAAAGCCCATTCATACTTTCATTTAATGGTGCAAACTCCAACAACTGGCTACAAACTTAAATAATATTCACCACAAATCAAAGGAGCTTTTAAAATAAGTTGTGTTACGTTGTAATAATTAGAAAGGATATTTCTGGTGCAGCCAAAGCCTACTTGAATAGAAGTATGTTATGAAAAGACAAATTCAGAAGTCACAAGAGTCCAGATTTCATGATGGAGATGGTGACAGAAAGTAAAAGAATGACCAAAGGGACCAGGTTGCTACTGACAAAGAGACCTCAACAGTGAGGCTGGCAAGGCAACCTCGAACTCTTCCCTTTGCTCTAACAGCCCATGCAGAGCATGAGAGCAGCAGCAGGATGAAGGGTGATCATTTAGCATCTGCTTTGAAGTGGGTGGATATTTTAGCAGTGGGTGCAGGCAGTGCCACGTCCAGGAGGAGTCCAAGTCAGGACCAGGCAGGTCTGTGCTGCAAATAATTACTAGTTTCATAAGAACATTTCCACTGCGTCCACCAGCCTCACCCTTAGACAGAGAGCCTATTTGTATAATGTTTTCTTGCACAGTTGATACACACTTTTAAGCCAAGATTCCACATTTTAAAGTGTTGTTTTGGAAAGCATCCTGATGTTTAGTAAAGCAAGTACTACTCAGGCACAGCCCATGTAAACAAACAGCCTGTGCGTGGTCACCACCTACAGAAACTACCTTGCTAAGCACCAAGTGAGGTGCTTTCCTCATGAGAAAGCTTTTCCCCCCCTACAACACAGGCTTATTCCAACCTTTTAACAAAGAAATTATCCACAGGCAGCAGTTTGTAGGATAAATTCTGACAACTCCATCCTGGAAAAATCAGACTAACAAGTGGGCTTATTGTGCACAATTAAATTGAGGGAAATAAGGTTCCTTATATCCACAGTAGGCACACTTGCAGTTCTGCTAAATTAAAACACCAGTGATACACTTTTACACTAGGTATAAACCGTAAGTAAGGAAGAGTAATCTAGAACTGGCATAAAGCCATTTTCCAACTTTGTTGTGCTATTCTACAGCTCTCCAAATACTTTGTTTAAATAAACAGGGAATAAATAAAATATGGAATAAGAACACTAATTTTGCCCTTTCCCTTCTTCTCCAATAAACCCCATGTTGGTGAATTCTGTCTCGAAAAGACGAGTTCATAAAGAGAACATTTTGAATCACGTAAAATTTTAAGCACGGACAAAGAAATAAACCCCATTTGTGCGGTGCTTCTGGAGCGTGCAAGCACGCCACAAAGACAGTGCTGCTCCAGTGCTAACCACCAACCTCCCGACGCGGCAGATGAAACTAATATTTTATATAGCAGCGACAGTTGGATACGTGCACACCAAGATAGGATAAAGAAAGGATGTGTATTTATATGTATATCCTCATTATTAACAATGACACCAATGTGTTAAGAATCAAAACACACTTTTTTCCCAAATATTGATTCTTTTTCCTTGAAATGTTCACTGTCAAAGTTATCTGTTTTCCGGGCTCTTGCCAACAAAAGTTTCCGATAACTTAAGTGCATCACAGCCTCAATGACTCAAAACACGCACTCTCCATTTTACTAGAAACTCTCTGTACACATCTCTGCTGCTATCAGGAGTCATTTTCCATAATGCACTTCAAAATTTCACTGTTGCAAGTACTTATACTCACACTGTTATTAAAAAAGACTAAAAATTGCTGCTGTTGCCACACTTTTCAAATGCTTTTAGATCCATTAGTCACTTTCGCCATAATAATTTAATCCCTCCTCCAAGACTACAACGCGATATAGTCAATCGAAATTCAGAAGGAAACTTGCCATATGAATTTAAACCACATCCATTCATTGCAACATTATTAGTTTCTCCTAAGGAAATGTTCCAAAATGGTAAACTACGTTGTTGCTTAAGTATGGCACTCACTCTAAGGCCCTGGGGCGACCAAATTTAACATTCCCCTTGTTTACATAGGTCCTGCTCGTCTGCAAGACTTGACAGCTAAATTTAGCATTTCTATCTCAAACGGATTTAAATTAGGAATGCTACATAACAATTTGTGTCATTCCAATGCAGAACATGGTTGTCTGTTCTGTGTGTGTTAAATTCCCATACTCTGTAGCTCTTACTACTCCCATGAAGAAGTTACTTAATTTTGTGCAACTTGAACCCCACATTTATCTATAAGCATGGGGAAAAGAAAAGTCTAGTTAAACATATAAATATAGCTCTTAGACAGCTGACCATAACTAGTGCTTCTGAGATCATATTGCCTTGGTAATACTCCACAACTGGCATAATGACTGGCTAAACGTACATTCAGCCAAGCTTTTGATTTAAAGGAAAAACAGGGCATGGATATACACATTCTTAAGTAAAAAGAAGAGAATTTCAGTTTATAAGAATTATCAACTATTTCTTTAAGAGAAGATATCTGCAAACCTTGCCCTCTATTGCTGCTGATACTACAGGAAGCCACAGGCTGCCATATCACAGAGGGCAAACCCAACAGAAACTCAGGGTTTCACATGGCAGTGCTCACCCACCAGCACCTACCATCAACGCTCATGCGGCCTCTCAAGCTACGGTTTCAGCAACTGGAACGTTAACGGCTGCCGAAAGCGGTGGCACCGCTGCAGCATCTCCACCACCTCCCTGTCCAGATGCAACCTCTGCCCCTGCTCTTGCGCCTGCCACTCGTGCAACGCCAGCACGAGCTGGTGCCGCTTGCTGGGCTGGCAATAGGGTAACCTTACGCTGTTCTTCCCTCCTCATAATCTAAATCACCTGGCTGGGAGTCAGGTCAGACCTCCAAAGGGGCAGGCGAGGGGTAAAGAAGCAATTTTTAAAGACTCAGAGCTGTTTTTCAGGCTTATGAACTTAAAGTGTTCACTTTTGGTACTGCTAAAGCCATTGAAACCAAGGCTGCCCAGGCCCACCTTCCTTCTCCGTGTCCTTAGGCGAATTGTGGTGACTGCCCGGTAACACAGTGACCCGGTTTGCAGAGCTACTGTGGTTCAAAGGCAAGCTGAAAAACAGCAATCCATTCTCACCCAGGTCAGCTCCTGGAACTGGTTGTTTATCAGGTACCCGCACGAGCACCTGCGCTAATGCAAAACGGAAGGGAAACAAAACATGCGAGTGGGGCAGGACCAGAACAACCTAATTTAAACTGTCCAGAACAGCCCAATTTAGGCTGATTTAATCTGCTGCAGAATCCATATTCTTCCTCTTTCCAGCTGATGCAACATACTAGGTTTTAATCAACTTTCAAACTTAAAAATACATACGATGGAATGCACAAACCCCACTGAAGGCAGTCAGCAGGTTTGGTGGTACCATTTGCAGGAACTCCATTTAATTTTGAGAATACCTCAAATTTGGAAATTACAAAGCACGAGATGTTAACAGGAATTCCAGGAAATGAAAATCTATTTAACTTGTTTTTAAACTAATGGTCTCAAAATGATTCCCAAACCCTAACTAGCAAATATATTTATCTTTCAAATCACAAGCTAAAAAAAGGTCTCCAAAGGTTTTCATACTACAGCACAAATACCTGAAGCTGCACCGTGTATTTACATGGCCCCCAGCACAGCAGAGGCAGCCTCTGAGTAAGGAGCAAAGTGCAATGCAGGATGTTGAGGAAAAGCACGTTTTACTTTGCAGTGACCATGGTTTGTTAAACAGTAATCTCATTTAAGCGGCTGTTAGACTGAATTAGTGGGTCAAAAAATTGAAACCGAGCACAGAGGACTGAAACTATTCAATCCATTTCTTCTTAATTTAGGATTGTAGTGACAAGTACATAGCATAAGATACACAAGTACAATCTAGATATTTAATTGCTGGTTTCTAAAGAGCCCCCGTTTTACCACCACTCAGAATCAGGTTTGTACTGCAAGAATGCTCATTCCCAGCGCATCATCATCAGGCAAACTGCCCCCAAAATTATGCAGAAACATAACAAAAAATAATCTACGCATAACCATAGATAGATTCAGACCTATAAAGCATATATATAAACTTTGGAGCATCCTTGCCAGTAAGTGACACTTGACTGCCAGGAGGAACTAGTGTTGTTCACATCCTCCAAGCAGTGACTAACGATGGCAGGGCCTGCAGCAGTGCTGACTGCCCAGTGAAACAGCCGACTCCTCCCCAAATTTCAACCCTACACAATCTGAGCACTTGCAAAAAAAAGAAGAACAGTTGTCCTTGCTCAAACCATCTGCTTGTGCTGGCGGGGGCAGTGCTAGAGCCCAAGGCTCACACACTACTTCTAAGGGACCTTCAACAGATGACAAAGTTATCCCAAAGTTTCTCAACAGAGAAGCAGAGAGCTGAGCAGATGCCCTCAGATGCTGCTGCTGAACAGAGCCAGGTCCCTTCTCCAGAGCCCAGTGCCCACTTTCCTCCACTGAGCACCAACTGCTGACATTCATTTGTGTGACGCTGTTTTTCAACCAGATCAAACATATCAGTGTCCTACCGCACAATTCCACGACTACTCTGGTGTGGAAAGGAGGCTACTAAGACTGGGAGGTAGCGGAGACCCCCGCCTCACTCCCAACTATCACTTACACTGCCACGCATTGCTGCAGAGCTGCGCTTTGAGGAAAAGAAAACATATCTTTAGTTAAATTCATAATTCAATGACCACCAGAATATCTTAAGGAATGTGAAATTCAGAAATTTCAAAACTTGTCTACTGCAATGTTTTCAGACATCGCTAATGAGCAAAATTTTTATTCTAATCTCTGGAACTAGAACCGCTACAAATAGTAGAAGTGCTTCCAGCTGCAACTAAGTGTTCATCATGTTACAGATATCGTTCATCTAGAAAGTGAAACTGCATTGTGAATTATGCCCTCAAAAGCACAGCTACTGGCACATCTTTCTTTTTTTACTACCTAAAAGCTCTCCAAATTAGCTGGCAGTGATGAAGATGCTGGCAGCAGTCTTGCACACTACAGTTATTCTTTAATGCCAAAGCAGAGTTTTTCCACAAAACCTGCTAGTATCAGCAACATCATATGCACCGTGTCAGCCTATCTTTTAAAAGTTATGCACTACACCTGTAGTGGAAGCAGGGAACACTGGGGGAAAAAAAGATGTTCATCACTGTTCAAACTCCATTACAAAATTGATAAAGAACCTAAAGCTGATATGTACAGTATGTTCTTTTGAAAAGAGAGAAAAGAAAAAAAGGAAATTTACTATTTCCCTTTACACTCGTTTCCTTTCTGCATACACTTGTGGGTGTGAAGTCCACGCCCAAGAGAAATTCAACACTGAAATCTTAGAACACCCATTTCTTCCACAGCAGATTTGCATAGAACTGATTAAAACCGTGATTAATGAGTTAGCAATTAATTAGCAGTGATTAACACAAAAATTACACCCCATTTCTGAACCGTGCAACATAAGCAATGAACAAATGTTATCCCTCAGAATACTATACTCGCTTAGGATTGCTTTGTAAATGCATGTTAAGTTACATTCATGCACAGCTGAAGGGCAGATTTCTATCTCAAAACCAGCAATTTGACACTTTGAAAATGGTCAATTACTGTATTTTATGGAGCTGAGCTACATTAATCCCCTCAGGACTCAGTCTTCAACAAACACTACAAGCTGAGAACACTGTCTTACACTAAATATATCATTGCAAAAACTAATTTTGCAAATATATTTTGCTCATTATCTCCTTTGCATCTTAAATTCTACCAAGCTATGTTCCCATGTAAATAGGAACTGCAGAGAAGGTAATTCTGACTTTATACTATACCATGGCCTGTCACATCTAATTTGCTCCTACACAGAAAACCAGACTATTAGTTAAAAAAAAGTCACTATTCCAAAGATAATCAACATATCCAAGTTAATCTTGTAGCTCATGCCAACAAAAACGTCTTCCTATTTCTCTATCTTATCATCAGAAACAGCTGCATATCGCTTGTCCACTGAGCAAGTGCAAAGTCTTCAGCCGTCTCACCCACTATCAAAGGTCTGGTGAAGATCAAAGAAAATTCACTTAATGCAGAATTTAATTGAAATTTAGTAATAACCAACTGCTGAGATGTCATTTTTAGATCTTTGCAAGAATAATCTTTATTTTGAAAAGATTATATTTTGCATTCATCTTCATTTCAGAAATAACCTTTCTTTTTCACCTGTATTCTTGCCTTCCAAAAAAAGAAAAAAAAAAAATCCTTCCACTTAAGATTAATGAAATTACAGAGCTACAGGCCCAGGCAGAGCTTGGATGTTGCCCAATTTAATACTTGAACAACTGAATTGCAGAGGCGCAGGCCAGACTATTTGATCAGCAGGTCCTTCAAATGACTTCCTATAGCTCCCAACACACTCGTTGGCATTGCTGTCCACAATGTACGAGGGGATGATCACACAAGAAGCTTGTTCAGGACAGCACGAGACCACAGAGAACCCCTCAGAAGCCCTATCCATGACACAGAACAGCTGAGGACAAACCAAGCAGCTTCACGGCACAGCGAGCAGCATGGGAGAAAGATGTTCTTCTTGGTGCTGTGCCACATTAATGCAGTGTTAAGTCACATTTAACCACAATTCTAACAAAATCAGACTCTAGAACGACAGATCATCCTTCTTTTTTCCTTGAGAGTGAGTTTTGCATCCCAATATCAGCATTTACTTGGAGGCCACAGTTCCAGTAAATCAGATGTCTCAGTCTCAGGTTTGTTTTACAAAGTAACATTCTCAAGGACTAAATATGCAGATTATCCAAGATACTACCTTTGACTTACAATACCATGATTTTCTAAATTAAGTATCGACCCTATCTAAACTCATTTAATAGAAATATTTTTCTTCTCTCTTAAATAACCACAAAGCAGTCATTTTTACTTGAGGGCAAGTGCAATGTTTCGGTTCTGTCCAATACATAATTTCTGTTTTCATTTTACCACAAAAGATAAAACAAGAGAAGAGAAAGAAAGGTTTCTCTTTTTCGGTTCATATCCCACATAAAAAGTACCATTACAAAAAAGTATCAGCAGAGCTCTATATGTTAAAAACCCTATTTTTTTGATGCAAATTATATGTGAATACTTTCACTTACACGTACACTACACAGAAATTTGTATTTAATACATTAAGAATCCATATGAACAATGGCCTCTTCATTGCTTATGCACTAGAAACTATCAAGAGTAGAAGCTAATCTAAGCTGGATAAGTTAAAACTGGGACCAAGTCGAGCAAAAATCTTATACTCAATAGGTATCATAAATCCTAAACTATTGAGTTCAGGAGAAATGTAGACAGAAAACTATTGATGTTCAGCAGAATGTGAGAGCTGCATTCATTCACCAGTGATATACAGATATTTTTCTTTGGGAGAAGGAAAGGGTGGAAAAGCACAATAAGAATCCACCAACCTTTACAGAATAGCCAATTGCTGTCACAGCTGTTCTTAGCAGCACCGAAGTTAAAGTTCCAGCCTCCAATTTTGTTACTTAAAACTCCCTCCTCTAATAATTTTTTTAAATTTTTTTTTAGGAATTATATTTTTAGGAATATTAGCAATATTTCACTGCTGTTGGAAAAAAGCAAAATTGCTTTTAAAACAAAAAACATACTGCATAATCCTCTTTAGACTTGACAATTTGAGAAAGATACAGACAGAAGATTATTCTAGTGCATTAAATTGCCTCTATTCAGCAACATCTCATACAGGATTACAGAGTCAGGTAGGAAACCTCCCACCTTTCCGAAAGTAAAATATTAATATTATTGTCTCACCAGGCCGATTTCCAAACATGTGCTTGGATAATAGCATTTTTTTTGCACTAAATTGGTGGCTTCTCCATCCCTGCAAATTTAAAACATCTTCAACTTGTTAATGGGGAAATAAAATAGCCTAGGAAGTCTATAAGAACCACCCTGATTGGTTTAGAAGTAGAAAAATAAAGAGGCCATTATAAATGCGCAGCATGTTAAATAACAATATTCTGCTTAATAGAACAGTAGTATTTAGTGACACATAATGAAATATCTATTGGCTCATTTAGAGAAGTCAGAGTTTTCATTTTCTTCCGTGTAACGTTTTCCACATGGTTGAAACATGCCTATAGACACCTATTTTACTGTGCATGCTGTCCACAGGAGGTTGGAAAGAGAGATTAGACAGCCTCATCACAGATATACCCTGACTGCCAACTGCAAGAGTTTGGGTTACCAATCATTACCAATAAGTTACCAATCATCAGCAATAGGTTACCAATCATTAGCAATCACGCCCATGCGGGATCAACTGGAAAGGGCCCCAGGGGTGGTGAACAGAGCTTCCCACCTCTGGGTAAACACACAGGTGACCACACAGGCCACCCCATCAGCTCCACAACCACAATAGCTGCGAGACAACAGGGATCAATACTGTGGCTGGCCATGGTTAGTGCCGAGCAGGCAGCACCTTCCTCTTCTCCGAAAGCTGACAGCAGAACACATAAAACAGAATAAGAGTCCTCTCTCTAGAGCTAGAAAGAAATAGAGACAATACAGGCCAAGTACAAGACATTATCCAGAATAAAAACAAGCCAACTAATTTCAACTTTTTGTCACAAAGGGCATCTTGCAGCAGATATTGCCAACATCTGTCCAAAAGAATTCGCTTTTGTACTTATGCTCTTGGAAATTCACAACGTGACACTCATTCCTGAAAAAGTGCTTTCTTCAGAAATAAGTTACATTCCTTGACACTAAAGCCTCATTTTCCTATAAAGCCTTTACACAAACAAGTGTTTGTGTGAAGAAGACAAACAGAGATACCAGCAGAAGCCTGAGCAAAAGCCTGAAAGAGGTTGCCAAAATGTTTAATTGGCAATGTGAAAACTGCTGATCTGAATGGTCCAGGGAAGAGGCAGGAGGAGAAAACAAATTGTAGAATCAGCAGCAAAAATAAATAAATAAATAAATAAATAAATAAATAAATAAATAAATAAATAAATAAACAAACAAACAGTGGGAGATTAGCAGTAGGAAAGGATGGTTTAAGGTCCAGGGCCTAAATCATTTACTGACAAACAGCAATACGTTTAGTCCCTGACAAAGGTTAGGCCCAAGCAAAAGCAAAAAAAAAAAAAAAAAAAAAAACCAAAAAAAACACCAAGCCTTGGTTCTCTTTTTCTCTGGAAAAGACAGCAATGCACCTCCCACATGCCTTGTGAGCAGAAATGGTACATCTCAAGGCTAACTGGCTTGCCACTCTTAATACCAATAATAATAATAAAATGTTCTTTCAACACCAATTTTGCGGTGTAGGGCAGCGGTGCAGGACCATAATAATGGTGTGCACATGGAGGGGCACAAAATGCATCTGTAAAGGACAAGGTGGAGGGAGAGGTTGAAGGATACAAGCATTGGCAGCAAAGTTTCATTCAGCCTCTGCTCCTGGCTGGAACGACCCACAATGAGTCCATGAACTAAGGGGGAGAAGCACCACCATCCTTTAGCCACCACCCTGCACTGGTGACAGGAGCAAAAGCTGCACGAGGCATCAAAGCAGACCTGTATCTGCCTTTCCTGAGGAAGCTCAGGCCCACAGGAAGAGCAGGAATACTGGGGAATCCGTAAGTTTGTCTGATATGGAGAAAGTAACAACAGAAGGGCATGCTCAAAACGACAGTCCTTAACGCCTAACGGCAAGGGTCCCGTCACAGAGCAGCTATTTCAACAGAACTGTTTCTAAAGGCCACGTTACCAAGAAATATTGACATCCAGGAAGTTTGTAACAGGCTGAACGCGGGGCTGGGGGAGCTGCCTTCTTGGCAAAGACGTAAGAGCTAAATGTGCACCACATCAGTTGACTAAATCCAGCCTGGTGGAGCTGTAGGCATGACAGCTATTTACAAACAACCAAAGAGGGCTCATACCAAAGGCAGCAAGAGAATTACGCTCAGGTCAGCACGAAACACAGGACGCAGCAACCCTGCATTTGCAGGGCTTCCTCTGAGCTCGCCGTTTTGCTACCTAAGTTATCTTCAGCCTGAGCTGCCTGTTATACCACTGTGCTCTTTTTAAATATTCATTACAGCAGCTATACCTTAAGACAAGTATAAGGGGGGGATGGCCAAGAGCAGAGGGATGAAATCATGGATCTGCAAGCAAAAACAGCAGGAAAAGCTTCCGGACAGTTTGTATTCAGCTGTGGGAATCACTTCCCAAAGGAAGTGGTGGAAGATCAACCCACTTGAGTCACTTAAAACTAGACAAGACAAACACCAAAATTACAGCTTCGTATCAGAAATTCACAAATGTGCTACAAAAAGGTGCATCCTTCTGAATCAGCCCTGCATAAAGGTGGGCATAACTAGGGACATTACAAGATCCGATCATCAATGTACAAAAACCAGGCTGAACTCCCTGGCTGCACTGAGGAAATCCATAACAGCAACAAAAAAGGCAGCAGTTTAACTGTTCAAATTTCATTTCACTGATTTATTTATCGTGTGGACGGCAAACAGATATGCCACTTACCAACTCTAAATCTGATAGAGACAGGATTCTCTTCCCCGTGGTTGTCAGGCCTGCACCTTTCACTTTATTAAGCATATTTGCAAAGGGCAAAAGTTTACATTGTCTTCATCGTAGACTTGCCTCATCCTGCCTACCTGCTGCCAATGGCTCAGTGTTTTTGCACTCTTATAATAGAGCCGCAGGCAACCTTGCAAAATGCTGTTTAATCAGTTGCCGGAGGCAAGTAATATTTCTTGTGACATGAGAATGTATCACCAGTTTCATCATCAGGGTGGTTGTGAACCCTGTGGCTTGACTAGGAAGGTTTCACTACTTTGAAAATCTGGTTGGATTTACTCTTATATTCTTCTAGTAGCAAATTATTCATTTAAAAAAAAAAAAAAAAAAAACCAAACAGTGGCTACCAAGTCATCTCTCGTCCCAGCAGCAAGCTGGGTTTGTCGCCACCATCGCTTATTGAACGACTAACGTACCAGGAGCACCATTATCAACAACTATTTGCACGCTCGCTCCCAAAGCCCCGCTGCCCTGTGACACCGGAGCTGTGCCCGGCCTTCGCCACGAGCGGTTTCGTGGATCCGAGCGGGGCCGGTCCTCACTCCTCGAGACGTACCTGGTGGCACAAGCAGCACCGCAGCAGAGCGACGAGCACAAGTCTGGCAGAAAAGAAGCATCTCTCTCACCTGACAAGCACCTACCTGTACGCTGGCACGAAGGAACCACTGTGTTATACCAAGGGCAAAACAAACAAGCAAACAGCGCGAGAGGAACAGGCTGCTCTTTTCTTTTTAGCCAATAATGGAAGATATTCGCAAAGAGTACCTGCTGAGTCTAACCGGCAGTCTGTAAGTCACAGAAACCTCACTTTGGGTTGAAACGTGACCGAAAGAGCGAGTCAGGAGAGGATTTTCTGCCGCTTCTCCAGCCACCACCGCGTGCGCAGGCGGTGGCCCCGGGCCGAGCGCTGCCCTCCTCCCGCCGCAGGGACTCCCGAAGGCGCCTCCCGGGGCAGGGGAGCTCGCGGCGACGCCGACCCGCGCCCGCCGATACGGCCCGCACCGACTCGGCCGCTTTCAACAGCCCCGCTTTAGCTGCCCATTTTAGCGGTCTTTTTCCTTTCTTTCCCTCCCCTGACCCGAGCACAACCGAAGTGAACCGCTGCCCCTCTGCCCCTCCACGGCCCCTCGCGCCTCCGCGCACGCGGCCCCGCGCCACTCGCCCGGGACAAAGGCCCGGCCTGGCCCGCGCTCCCGGCGCGCCAGGAAGCGGCGCCGACACCTTCCCGCAGGAGCCGCCTCCCGCCTCCCGCGCTCGCTCCCGCTACCTCGGCCATGGCCGCGGCGCCGCCGTCGCCGCTGCTGCAGGGGCTCCCCAAGGCCATGGCCGCGGCGCCGCCGTCGCCGCTGCTGCAGGGGCTCCCCAAGGCCATGGCCGCGGCGCCGCCGCTGGCAGCGGGCGCCTCCTCCGCCCGCCTGGGTCCCGGCAGCGCGGGCTGCGGCTCCTCGTCCCGCGCCCTGCGCCCGCGGCCTCGGCCTCGGCTCTGCGCTGCTGGCGGGAGCCCGCGCGGGGCGGGACAGGGCAGGGCAGGGCGGCAGAGCGGAGCGCGGCGCGGGGAGGCTCCGGCGGCGCGGGGCCCTTTCCCCGCCCCGGAAGCGCATTCCTCCCCGCTGCCGTCAAGCCGCGGGCGGGGCGGCGGCGCGGGGGCGGCCTCGGACGGCGGCGGCGGAGGGAGAGACGGGCGGCCGGCCGGGCGGGCGCTCCCGGGGCGAGGGGCCGAGCCCGACGCCGGCCGCGCTCCCCGGCAGCGGCGGCGGGAGCCCGAGCGCTGCGTTCCGCTCCGCGCCCTCCTTTAGCCGCCTCCGCCGCCCTGCGCGGCCGCGTCTCGATGGCGCCGCCGCTCCCGGCGCGCGAGGCCCTTTCCCTAGGGGCTCCCTAGGGCTCAGGGGCTACCATGAAGTGCCAGGAGCTCCCCTGGAAGGTCCCTGTCCCCGAGCTCGGGAGCTCGCAGCCCCTCAGTTTGCACCAGTTCACACTGGGCCCCGGTTCCCCTCGCTGCTTTGTCACGGAAAGTTGGGTGGTTTCTGGCCGGCCGCCTTGAGGCGTTCCCCTTTCTCCTGCTCCCGCGGCTGCTCTCGGTGGCTCTCGGTGCCCTCTCCTGGCTGTGGTCACTGCTCTATGCATGGTGGTGACGAGCTGGGCCACAGCCACATCCCGGCCCGTGGCCTCCCGCGCTGAGGAGCCCTGCGTGGGGCCGGTCTCCCTGCATGGGCACCCTGTTCCTCCTGGTGGGACCTGCCGGAGGGTGACGCGTCGCTGGGGACAGGAGCAGCAGTGCTGCCAGGTTGGAGTCCTCTGGCACTTGGAAGGACCGCAGCATGGCCGGACCTTCAGTAGCTAATTGACCAACCAATAATTATTTCAAGAACAATGAAAGTTAATAAACTGATCAGCGGCTTTGGCGTTGCGCTGCGTGTGTATCAAGCTGCTGCGCTGTGGGAGAAGGCTTCAAAAGTGGAATGGTTGCTGCCAGTCAGCGTGTGCCGTAAACATTCCTTAAATGCACTTCAAAGTACTTTAACATATGTTCTTGGGAGATGCACTGGTTTAAAAAAACAAAAAAAGAGAAAGAAATAGAAATTCAACACTTATTTGGAGGTAAAACGTCAAAGGAAATATAATCTATGGACTCCAGAGAGTTCACAGAGGTGACTGTGAGTGACCCAGCGCTTGAGCTTGTAGCAGTTCTTGTTTTGGTATGATTAACTAAAGTGGTGCTGCCCAGTGTTAGTCATTTTGTAGCTTTTCTTCTGCTTTATTATTAGTAATAAAAGCAAAAAGCAGTGCTTCTGTCTCACTGAAGCACGACATGGGATTCAAAGGTACATTCAAGTGGGCCAGTGCAGGTTTTCAGGATGTTGTCTCTTAATGTAGCTACATTAGCAGGAGCTTTTAATACTGGTACAATTATAATTTTAAAACTGTTTTAGTGGTATTAGAAAATGAAATTGAAATGATAGGCTGCTGTTCAAAGCAACTTCATCGGGGTGAGTACAACAAATGAAGTGAAAAAGAGACAGCTTACAAGATAAAGAATTACCTGCGTTGCAGTTAGGTTATTATTAATACTGCCAAGACTAGGGAAAGAAGCTGCTGTAAAACCAAACTTTTTACAATGCATGCAGCACAAAATAAAGGCAAAAGCAGGAGGGGCAGTGACCTGCAAAGAAGAAATCCAGGCGTTGGAAGGAGAAAAATAACAGCCAAAGTCTCCTTCCTGTGCTTCTGCATTTCAGGAGAAAGAGAGAGAGAAAATAAAACTAAATTAAAAAAAAAAGCACTTTGCCAGAATATGCAAATGGTGAGTAAAAATGTGCTATGATATACTGCAACTAAGTAGTGACCAAAAATATCCCTCATTCTCGCTGTTGTGGAGTGCTGAGCCCAGAGGTGTAGCTAAAAATGTTTAGCAAAGAGCTCCTTTGAGGGCTGCTACACTGAGCTCGAACAGGCGTGCGTCAAGCTGACAGTGGCTGGCTCTGCAATAGGAAATTGGCAAGAAAAATCTGAGCTGCTGAAAAGATTACTGAGTTATTTGGCTGCTTTCTGGACTCCTTTTGGAGAGTTACAGATGCGTATGTGCACCATTTGTTATTTTCTAACACTTCCGAAGTACTAAAGATGTCAGGAAAAGTTCTTGAGGTAGCTGAGCCAGCAGACACAGTTGCAGATGATGTCAAAATGTTTGTTGTCGCGTCTCCGTAGTATGGTGTACATGACATGTGTGAGACTGAACACTTTTTTGCATGAAGGGGCTCAAGAAACTGGTGGTTTTCATGGCTTGTGCAGGCAGCTAGGAAGGGCACTAATCATTTTTAGACTGGTTTGTTAATACCAGCCCAGATGGTTACACATGGTTATCCACATCCTTAATCTCATGGAAGATAGTGAGGAAATATGACACCGGGGACAGGATTATGAAACGGTGCCTATTCTTTATTTGTATGTGTAATTTTGTGTAGTATTTGTTCATTTTTGATGAACATTGTAAGAAGTAAATTCCTGTGTTGTAGAATATGCCATCCCAGGAGAATTGTCAAAGTGATGTGTGCAGAGATATCAGCAAAAATAGCAAAACAGTTTGCAAAATCTTTGATTTTTATGATTAATTGTGTAGCACATTATTGAAAAAATCAGACTTCTTAAGTAATTATCAAACTAAATATTTTAGTATATTAATTATGCCTTGAATTGCTCAGTAGATACAGCTGATTTAATTAGACGGAATCATCCTTTACAGCGACCGGAGTTTCGCTGTAAAAGCACACTGAAGTTCTGCACACTTTCATTCTGCCTCGTGGTCTTTGGCACTACGGAGGGGCCCAGGCTCGCAGAACACCAGTGCTTCACGGGGTGCCCATGGTCGGCAGGCCACAGTTTGAGAGTCTTTGGGCTGTTGTCAGTTCAATTTCTATTCTACAGAAATGACCCACATGGCCAGCCCATATTGTAAGGTGGATATCACTCTGTATCTGCAGCTTGCCTTGGAGATACATGTTTTTATTTACATGTATTGATGGATGTATTTAAGAATCCCAAACCAGGTGGTGTTGTGTGTGGTGCTGCACGTTTTGAGAGGCAGCCCCTGCCCCAGGGCCAGCTGTGACTCGGTGTTTGGCAGCTGCAGGAGGAGGGCTGCAGCCAAGTGTCCGAGCAGCCCATGCCGTGTCCCTGGGGAATAGGAACGGGTCGCCTGGGGACGCTTCTGTGTCACCAGAAGGCCCGCGTGGTTGGGCCCCAGCTTCTCCCAGCGTCACGGCATCTCGCCCTCGTTCTCCTGTCCCGCTCCCGGAGCTCAGCAGCGGGTTCAAAGGCAGGGACTCGTCAAGCAGGGCCGTGGTGGGCAGCGCGGCACATCCGCCCCCGGATCTGCCACCCGCTGCCAAGCGGCCTCGTCTCGGTGTCCTGCCGTGCCAGGCGCCTTTGCCGTCTCACACGGACAGCACGAGCTTTTCCCTTCTGCTCCTGATACTGTGCTACACATCCCAGCCCTGCTCTGCCTCCGCGCGTGTCGATATATCCGTGCTGCTGCTTTTCACCTGCACACATTATTAGTGAGAGCCGTGAGCTTTCTTTTCTCCCCTACTTTCCTTCCCTCCACAAAATGCTCTGCAACTTTCTAGGATTTTTTTTTTTCTTTCTGAAATAGAAGGAAAAAAAGGAATCATGGTTTAAATGCAGAAGACAGATCAGTGTGGGAAAGAAAGCAGAATGCCAGTGTAATGTTTCCAAGGTCAGTAACAGAGCCAGGATCTCCCGGGACCTCACCAGGCTGCTGCCACCTGGGCTCCGCCGCCTCTGCAAACACCGTGTTTTCCTTTCCTGCCCTCGAGGGCCCCACGGCCGCAGCTGCTGCTGGCACTTCATTGGGGCAGCGCCTGTGCTCTGCAGAGACAGACAGTGATGCAGGTAGACACACTGCTCTGTGCAGCTCGGGCCCTGCATCTACCTGCATTGCCATGTGTCTCTGTCTGCTCGTGGCGAGTTGGGGCGGCCTCGCCGCCTGTTTGCTTGCCCTGGGGCTACGCCTGCCAGCACAGGGAGTGGAGGAGACGACTGGGGTGAATACAACATTAGTAGGAGTTTTATTACGAGGCAGGGTCACTGAGAGCAGGAAGTGATAGTGCTGGATGGCTGCAGTCCTTGCTTTGATAACAGCCGCTGTGTGTGCCCTCTTTTCACAAACAGTCTGGACGTGGCCGGTGGATCAGGCTGGCAGCTTGTCAACAGTGCGTCCTTTACACACACGGAGGCCTCGTTTGCAGGGGAGCCTCCCCCAAGGGCTGGAGCGCAGCGAGCCAGGGATCTGCCACGCTGGAAGGATGCAGCAGATCGTGCTGTGTCGACGAGCGTCAGCTCCCCGGCAGCGCCTGACTAGCCTCCGTTCGGGGGCACGTAGCCTCACACCTGGGTCGCGATCAGCACTGGGACCTCTCTGTTTTGTTTCACCTACAGTGTGGTGTCCAGCGTGTCCCAGCAGCCTGCGCGGCTCTGTCCGGACACGGACCTTCGCTCGGCTTTTCGGACAATGGAGCGCTGGGAGCGCCTCACTACGGTGGAGGCTGAAGGGCGGCTCTCACTGGAGGTCTCGGGGGCCCTGAGTATTTCCTTGCATTTCCTTCACCCACAAAGCTTGCATCTCCTGTTTCTGTGGGTATGTTTGGATAAGCTAAACCACTTCTGTCCATATCCGGTGTTTTCCCTACCCCCATACACAGCCACTGCTGTTTGTCACATAGAAATACTTCTTTCGAAGTTGTTGCCCGGAAATCTTATCATTGTAAATGTCATAAATTGATGTTTATTTATTCTGTGTAGACATTCTGTAAAGCATTTTGAGTCACAGTAAACAAGGTAAAAATATAGGAATCTTTTTTCATGCTTGTGCATTTCGTGCTCCAGAATAATTGAGCAAGCAGAGGAGTTAAGTGAAGAGAATGAAGTCTTTTAGACTTGTGTTCAAAGGAGATACTTAGGATGGTGATAACGCATGCCAGAGAGTTTCTGCCTCAGCTCCATATGTTATTTGAATGAAAATATGTATTTTGGAAAACTTCATCTAAAAACATTGGGATGGACTGCACATGTCGAAGATGCTTCATTGTTTAATTATACAAGGAAAGATGCCTAGGAGTGATCAGAAATAATTCTGGATGATAATAATTGTGGATGTACAGTACTTTGTGAGACTCAGCAGTTAGTTAATTCTTACCATGTGCTACTTCGATTCTGTGATGGGGACTGGCTCGGAGGTCACATGCCTGCATATCCACTCGCTGCTTCCCAGGGGATTCCCGCTGCCTGGGGTAGAAGCCAATGATCCTTTGAGGAAGAAATGAATTCCACTGCTCCCAAGGAAATGTGCAGGGAGGATGGTAAGAGCTTCCCTCTGCGGAATATTTTTTTTTCTTCTTTCCCTCCACAAGGAACATGTTTCAATATGTTAAATTTTATGCAGTAATTGTTACTGCATGAACTGAAAACTAGACTTTTGTAGAGGAGAAGAGGTATAGGAATGAGAGAGGAGGAATTTGATTTCCTCTGCTGCAGAAAAAGGAGGAAAGGGGAACAAACTACTGGCAGTCAAGAGACTGTTGCGAGGGCAGGAATAAAGGTCAATCTTTATGCTCATTGCTATGCTGCGGAAAGAAGAGCTTTATGGAAAATGGAAGATTTTAAGCAGGACTAAGGCAAAAAACAGGAAGAATGAATTCTGAAAGAAATAAATAGAAATGCTGCCTTTGGGAAGGAAGATCTGGGCAAACAGAATCTCTATTGTATAAGGTGATCAGCTGTTCAAGTTTAAAACAATGGCAAAAAAGGCATAAAGTCCAAAACTGACCTTGTTCTGAAATCCCCCATTTCTCCTTCCCATTCATACACACCCAGAATTATGCTCCTGATTCTATTTCTTCAAGTCATTTCTTTTTCTGACTCATTCTTTTATTTCCTAGGATGATATTTAAAACCCTTTGGCAGAACTTGGTGATTGAACTAAGATGCCAATGATTCACAGCCAAAATTCCTTGCTTGCGCACTCTCAACCATCTCCATATATTTTCCTCTTACTAGCTCAACTGTCATAAATTTCTTGTTCTTAGGTTACAGCTGGGTGCTAACAGCAGTTGTGCCCAAGCATTGATTTATCCCACTATCTTGTCATCTGGGCAGAGACTAATGCACAGCAATTCTGAGTTTGTTTTGTGCTATCCATCCATTTTTTCTTCTTCATGACTCTGCCAGTTGCAGTTGCTATTGACAGTAGTTTGCAACAAAATACTGTATATCTCACAGGACTAATAAAAAGAAATACCAGGTTACTGAGACTGCGGCATAAGCTCTTAAATACCTCATTAGTTAAATCCCAGATGAGCAACTACAATAAGGAATAAATGGTATCGTACTGGGATGGTCTAGCCACAGCTGATATAAGTATTCAAAACACAGATTTTCATTCTGATTCCAGCTAGGTTTAGTGAACCACCTGGGAGTGAATGAGGAAAAAAAAAGTAGACAGTCCATAAATAATGGAAAGATTCACAAGCAAATCTTAGAAAAGCTCAGAAAGGGAGAGGTGGAGTATTTCGTGGAGATGAATTTATCAATCTAGTTCTTGTTAGAAAAATGGCAATATCACAGACACATTGTCTCCTTATGTGATCCATTTTCCATCTTCCTTGTTCTATTCTTCCTTTACCTCCTCTCTGTTTCTTTTGTGGCCTTCCAGATTTCTTGGTCTGAATACTCCTCTAGTTCTGCTCTGCAGTGTGCACTCTGAGGTGATATATGTCACCTAGTAGCATTTAGGCCTTCTTTCTTACTTCTTCTAGCTTTACAAATCTGTTTCTCTAACTCCCCTTTGTCCAGCTGAGTTTCAAGGCAAGTTATGCCACGTTTTGCCCTCTGAAGAGAGCACTGCAATTCCAAGAAACTCCTGCTCAGCCCTCTCCATTCCCACAATGGACTGTGCTTTCTGTAGATGAAATTTCGGAAAATACCAAATGCTGAGAGGTAGCAGAAAACATGAGTAATGGTAAATGTTAAAATAATGCTGAAAAATATTTCTATTTTCATATTTTAACCTCTTCAGACATTACTGGCAATGCAGGTCTTTTTAAAAGACTTTTTTTTTCTCAAAAAAACTTTTTTTAAACTATTGTTTATGAAAAGGTCCTAAAAAACCCCCCACTTTGTTTTAAATTCCATTGCTTTCAAATAACAAAGAAGATACTTCATATTGGTATTATATTTACTTGTGCATCATAAAATTCAAGATTTTTCTGCAAGGAGCCTTTAGGAGCTATGTGTCAGCTCCTTTTCGTGGCCCTGCTGGACCCTCGCCTGTTAGCAGTTTGACGAGGAACAGCGGCTGACCATCCATCCTAGATGCAGACAGCAGAGAAATTATTGTGGGATCTGCCTCGTCCAGAGACAGCCGATTAGTTTCCAGGTTGACAGAAAACTAGTCACTGGACAGAGTGATGCATTCTGCCTTAAGATAAGCGCCTGAAAAGTATCATATCTCTCTGTTGGCTGTAACACTTGGTACCTCGCTTTAAGTGAGGAGAATTCTACCATATGTGTTCCATAGACACAGTTATAAATATCAAAATGCTTCTAAATACCGGAAAAAATGTGTGTATGTCCAATTTAAGCTGCTACAGGAAGTTGCATGACGTCTACTAAGTAGATTAGAGACCGTTGGCCAAGTCCTGAAGTTTTTCTAAACTTCTTACTCAGTCCTTACTCGGCAGTGCTCTCTGAAGTATGTCCACTTAGTCAGTGGGTATTCAGCAAGAATGACTGATCAGAAACATTCCCCTAATATAAATCAATCTTATCATGTTCAAACACCAAGAGGGCTTCCACCAGCCAGGATGTTATGCATAGTGTGCGAGGGAGGGGAGCAAACAGCTGGAAGCGTTTCGTATTTGCTGAGACTTTATCAGCATTGGGCTTCTTTACGTGCTTGGAGAACTGCTGTGCAGAACCAAGAGTTTGCCAAGAGCTTCAAATTGGTTTGCCCTAGGAGCACGTGATGGGCCCTTGGTTTTGTCATGTCTTGGGCTCGGTCCTCTGGGCTAAAAATAAATAGAAATGTTAAGTATGTCGGCATTTTATTTATTCCACTAATTTCATTGCAAGCCTTGAGTAAGGAATTCCTTCCCCCAGATACTCACTCCATGTTTCAGAGACTACTTTTGCACTGGAGAGTGTATTTTTCTGTCTATGACAGCACCATAAAAGTCCACGGCATCGACTGCTCCTGACTCATGATTGGGCAGATGATTCTTGCAGCTCAGCTGATCCTGGATAGCATCACCCGTTATTTATACAAAATGCTGAAGGCTTTCAAGTGACTTATTTATTCTCCCTGATTTAACACTTCCCTTTGCACCAGGCAGCCCAAGAGGGCTTCTGTAACTGCTCTGCTTCCCCTTGTCCTTTTTAGTAGAAGAGGACTGAGTATAAATACTGTGCTGCCTGTGCGCACACTTTATATTTTTTGTGGGGAATTGAAGTGAAAATGAAGGTTTTAATTCCTCTTACTCAGTTATGCTCCAGTTGTACCCTTAGGAACTTGAAAGTTCAGTTCAAGGGAAGGCAGGAAGTTGATTCACCTATGGGAGAAGGTCCAGACTTGCTGGTGACACTTCACACGCTGCTGCAGGCTTGTCCTTTGCTCTGACATATTGTTGGAGGGAAGCCAAATGACACCGAGCTGATAAATACATGGATTGAGCTGGTTGTGGCACCTTCCTCTCTTTCTCTTAACAGACTCACTCTTTTAAAAGAACTATGTTATTTCTGGAAATGTCTTTTTTTCTTGGAACACAGAAAAATGAACTAATTCTACACAACATTTTTTCATTAGGTTATTTTTAGCGTTAGATCTTTTTACAGACATTATTGAATTATGAGTTAAAGAAAATGGTTATGAGATAAACTGCATGTGGTTTTGTTTGGCACTCAAAAAATAGCTGTTTGTTATAGTTTGACTTTACAGTGCCTTAAAATTTAGCTTAGCCTCTTGAGCACAGAATGAAGGAGTGTCTTGGGTAGACTGAGTGCAAGAAGCAAAATAACACTTAGGCACCTAAAGTACAACTTAGGTGCCTACATTATATTTATAGTATACACTTATGTATATTATAATTCATGTCTAACAGGAAATCCCAGGAGAGTTGCAGTAAGTGCTGTGCTGAACGACCAAGGAGGTCTCTCCGCCACGCTACACAACACAGCAGTCCCTTGACTGGCTTCTCACAAGACGAGCCTTTTTGATTGATTTCCTGCATGTACACCCAGCAATAGAGAGCATCCTGCCAGTGACACGGAGCTGTTTCCTGGCTAACAAGTGAGTGAGGATTCTAGTATCAGTCTCCTTACGTGATACAAGTCCCTCCTCGCCAGCCTCCTTTCTCTGCAGTACTAATAAAAGGCTACATTTTCTGTTTCAACACTTCTTGAAGTAAGGAGACAAGTCAATTAACTGTCATGTGAGTGGAATTTACGACTGGGTCTGTTCATCCCTCTATATGCACATACATATATCAAGACACGTATACATGTGTGTGCGTGTGTATATGACTTCTAAAGATTATCAAGATTTCTGCCTTCATCTTCCCCAGCCAGTTTCTCTTCTGTATTAAAAAGTTTAATTTTAAGTTCTACCCCAGTGGTAATAATCTATACTATTTAATTTTACTATTGATTCAGGACATTTAAATAACTTCTAAATAGAGCAAGTTTTTCTGATTTCTTAAACCTTCATGGGCTAAATGCAGGATATAAATAGCTCTCCCTTTAATTTCTTTAGCAGTGTTGCTATAACATTTTCCAAGAAAAGTGACTTGTTTCTATCTCATTTAGATTCCCGTGTTTTATACCGCAGTGATGTTCCCAGCAGATCTAGAAGTGAGCAAGATCTGTTACATGGGAGTTAGACAGAAAATTGCTGTAACTAATCCTGCCATATGGCCCTTGGATGCTGCTGTTAATCATGATTTTGCTGGTGAAAACACCAGCCCTCGTGAGCGAGAGAGTTCATGAGAAACTAGTAAAGCCTATTCCCCTGGGCATTGGCAGTTTTATGGTTTTCTTGCTTCTTAAATGAACTATATTGACTATATTACCATCGTATATTGTGCAATTACATGGTTCTCTTCCCCCACAGGCTATCTGGGCAGCAGTGTGCAGACCGGACCCTATTTCTGACAGCAGCAAGGCCGGGGCTGTGCAGCTCTCCTGTGCTCAGACCTCTTGTTAGCTCCCTGATTTGAAATGTCTCAATGAGGGACTGTCCCCTAAGGGCTGCCAGAACCTTTGGTTTCAGAGCCCCTTTCCTTCCAGCACCCCCTGTCCCCATTCCTCAATCTCAGCCTGTGTCCTGGGCTGCCAGCCCCGAGCCCACCTGTGGCTGCCCAGAACTAGCTGTTCCTGCCTGGTCACCGCTAATTTGGCTGCTGCAAGCCAAACCCTCCATCTCCTGGCCCATCCCCTATCCCCAGCTGCCCCTTCCACTGTTCCACCGGTGGCTGTTCCACCTATGGACTGTTCCACCTATGCCACCTATGGCAGAAGTTATTAGTACTGAAAACTCATCTGGGTAGACTTGAAGGCAGAAAAGAATGGAATCCCCTGAAAAAAAAGTGAGACATTTGGTAGTTCTAGGTACTTGCTTCTTTAAAAACAAATATGCAGGGTTCAAAAAGCATTAATGCATTAGGGCATTAAAGGCTTTAAAAATTGATAAATTTCATGGGTTTTTTTGTTTGTTTGTTTCTGAATTTGCTGGAAATCCACACAAGATTCCAAAAGTTACTGGACAAACCTGTGTGCACCTGTTAACCTGTTTAGTGCTGGAATGAAGCACGTTTCAGGTTTCTTTATTAAGCTGGACAAAGAGAGAAAATAGTGTAGAAACATAATTTGGGCATACAAAGTAGAAATATTGTGGATAAGATATTTTAACATTCTACTGACAGCTTTAAGTTATTATTCAAATGTGCAAACTGGATAGCTAAAATTAAATATCTAGCCACCTGATATCTGTGGACCGGTTATTCTATTGTTCTAGCACGCTATGATAGCTATTTTCTTGAAAATACTTTTGCAGACAGGCTGGCTATTTTCCTGGAAAATGAATCCAGAGTAAATAGCAAGGCCTGGTGGAAGCACCATGGAAACTGGAGATGTCGGCTCCCTTTCCAGCTGCTCTCCTCATCCACATCTCTGCTGCAGCCACTGGATTGATTGAAGTGTAAATCCAATGGTTTCCTCCCTGATGGACTTCCAGATCTTTCCCTTTGCATTTCTGCTGTTTGGAGGGTTTTTTGTGGGTCCTTTACAAGCCTGTGAACTTTCCCCATGAGGGATGACTTTCAGAAATCGCCAGCTAGTTATAGACATTGAGTAAACTCATTTAGCCTGAAATCCTTTGGCCTCAGACTGAGTTAAACTGTAATACAGAGAAGTGGAATTAGTCAAAATCAAGAGCCTGGCTTTGCAGCATACCCTCATTTCCACCCTTGTGGAAATGCTGGGCTCATTTTGTTCTGAACTCCTGAAGAGTTCCCTGGACAATTTGGTAGCTTAGCAGGCATTTAGTTTTAATGCAACAACAGTAAAAAGAACAAAGTGGAAAATATGGAGACTACAGAACAATTACATTTCACGTGACAGGGTGATGTTTTTGCCAATAGCTTCATATAGTTCATAACTGTTTTGTGTTATTAAAACAGAAAGCAAACCCCAAAATACAGCAGAACTAATTTATGCCATTTTTTACAGTTTTTTGTAATACTTGTGTAGGCAATGAAAGAAAACCGTGCCCTGCAGGTCCTGGCGTGGCCCTTCTGGAGGCAGGAGCTGCACGGTGGGTGCCTGCGGTGCGCGGCTCCGCTGCGCCCAGCCCTGCAAGGCCGGGCCGTGTTGCAGCGTGTGGGATTGCCTCCATGTAACACTCCTAAATGAAGGGCTGTGCTATGACTTTTTTTCCACTAGATGTTGCCAGGATTGTTTTAAAACCGTATTTCGTTAAAACAAGTCAGAATTCTTTGCAAATAATTATGAAAGAAAAAAAAAATAAAGAAGAGCTAGGTGTTTTGTAGACAGAATTACAAATACTTTGATTTAGCTTATAAAATTACTATTTTTTTTTCCTGGAGAATAGAGCAAACGCGCAGCTGGCAGCTGGCACTTCTGTTGCTTGTTCTCTCGGGCAGGAAGAACGGTCCTCCCGTAGTTTCCTGACGATCCAGCTCACGGCACCCGTCCTGAACATGTGAGGTCCTCGTTTGTCACGGCACTAAACTGAGCGCAGCAGCACCGGGAGGCTGCAGAGTCTCGTGCCCAGACAGCGTCGGCCGAGCTGCCTGCAGCGGTGAAAAGCGACGTTTCCAGCGCAGCGCGGCGATCTCTAGGAAGGCAGCTTGCCGCGGAGCGCGTTCGGGGAGCCCGGGGCTGGCCTGCGGCCTCCGGCATCGCCCGCCCGCGCCTCTGCGCTTCCTCAGCCCGCCGCGGCTTGGGCGGGCGCCGCTGCGCGCACGCGGCTCCACACGGAACATCCCACCTGCAGCAGACCGGGATTCCAGAGCTTATGGCACACCTCGGTCGCAGAAGCGTTTTTACGATCTGCCTCAGTTTCAATGCCTTGCTTGTGCTACGGCACTAGGAAGTATGCCACCTTTTCATGGTACTTCAGGTTAATTTTAGGAAAAATAAAGATTTTAAGAGAGCTTGTGAGCTGAGTTTTGCTTTTCTGCCATTTCATGAGAGTCATAACACAATTTTGGCCTCACTCACAGTCACCAGCGTCCTCTCTCACATAGCACTGAAAGCAGGAGCCGTGACCTGAGCTACGTGTCTGAGCGGCAGTGCTGGCCTCTTCCTGAAGCTGTTGATCATGGCTGGAGAGATTGGAATAGAGTAAGTGGATGTGGTGCCGTCAGTCTTGCATTTTTGGTGTGTAAGAAGGTTTGCGGAAGCTCCTTCTGCTGCCAGGCATATATTCCCTTTTCCGCTGGATTTGCTTCCAGGAATATTTTCTGCTGTCTTCCAGGGAAGCAGCTGATCTTACAGCCTTAGCCTCTAGGAGCTATTAGCAGGTTTTTCCTCTCAGACTATTAACATTAAATTTGTAGGAACTTAATTTCCTTAAGATCTTTCTGAATTCTGCTGAGTTTTCCTTGCAATCTATGTAAGAAAGCTAAACACACTAAAGCTTGAAAGGTTGGCTAGAAAACGCAGAAAGGAGAATTAACACCTGTAAGTGTTTGAGCAGCGCTGACTTCAGAGAGGGAGAGGAATTTTCTAGAATTTAATAGCTTATACTAGGTCAGGAATAAAAGTCTAAATGTTTTTTAAGTTTTAATTTTTTTTTTTTAAGAAAAACCTTGAAAATTTCTCAGGTCTATTGCTCTGTAGAAGAGATTCTAGAGATTAAATCCTTATGCTTCATAAATTACAGAGACCACTTGAATAATCTGTATGGAAGAATGCCATATGGGAAGAAGGGTGGAAAGATGGCCAAAGAGTCATGATTAAAATGCTCTAGGACAAATTTATTATTATTACTATTTAAGTAGGCTCAAAATGGGATGACAATCTACAGACAGGTAATGAGAATTAATTGAAGAATATTAATTCCTGTTTAAAATAAAAAGGAAAGCAACAAGTCCTGAGAGAATTATAGCCTAAAGCCTTGATCCTGCAGTCAGAGCTGCAGGGATAGGATAGAGGCTGGAGCTAGAGATCCACAGAAATCCTGATTGGGGAAGACAGCGCAGATCAGAACACCAAATGTGGCCTAAAGAGCCAGCCCGCATGCCCTGGGTGAGTGGGCACAACTCCTGAACCGCAGCTTATCAGGGGCTCTGGAGCTCTCACTTACTGGGTCAGTGAAAACTCTCATGAGCATCAGCTGCTCCAGTCAGTACCTCCATCCCCTTCTAAAAATTGACAGAGTAGTTACTTTGTACCTCTTAAAATGCAGGTGAGGAGCCACAGTGCTTACTTTTTAGGAGGATTTACCAGCCCAGAAGTTGGTACACAGGCTGTTAGTGCATGTTCAGACACCCATACTTATTGCTAGAATGGGCTTGTCGGGCTGACTAACCCAACCTGGGAGGGTGCAGTTGCAGTAGAAGAGAAACTGCCCTTTCTCTTTATGTTTTTAGGAGTAACTTGCCCGAAGAGGGTTGGTTCTTGCAAATGGTTGTGCTTGGCTGTCTGGTCCATTCCTGGGAGAATGACAGCAAGGGTTGTTAAACTGGATAATTTCAGGACAAAGTGAAGCTGATACCAAACCCATTTTTTTTTTATCTTGTGATGAGAATAGGTTAAAAAAATAAAAAAGAAAAAAGTTTAAAAAGAAAATTGCTTTAAAGAGATACTTTTGGGCGTTGGCTTTGCTAGCAATTTTCAGAAATCCAAGTTTTCTGTTTTAAGAAAACTAATTGGGCTGTCTCAACTCCATAACTTACCCTGAGCATACAGAAACCTGCATGAAGTGAACATACCCAAACCTTTATGCAGCCTGCATTGCTAAGATGAAGATAGGAGATCACATCTCTGTCCCATTTTCTAAGATAGTGGCATGTGAACTACGGTACACATCATGATTTAGCTTTCGGGCACTTCTTCATTGCTTTCTCCCTATCTTCTCCATTCTGTTATTGAGGAACCAGAATTGCACACAGCAATCAAGATGCTCACAGCTTTGTTCCTTAGTTACTCATTAAATCCCTCTTACAACTTGTGGATGTAATTTTTTTTGTTTAGTTACCAGTGTAAGATTTTTTTTTTCCTGCATTGCTTGACACTACTGTCTCAGTGCAATTGAGAGTGATTATCCTTTTATTTTTCATGAGTTGGTTTTCTGATACGATGGGAACCAGCAGAACTCACCTTTTTTTTCTGCTTTGCAATTCTTCTCCTTCTTTTGTTTATGCATCTCCTTTCTTCCCATTTTCTTCATTTATATTTATCCATTTTGTTTTCATACACTCTGCTCTCTTTCTTGCTGCCTTTTCCCTTTCTGCTCTCACCAGAGAGCCACCATCTTCCCATTCGCTGCATTCTCCTGCCTCAAGTGGAAAGCAACAGCAGGAAATGAGGGTGCAGAAATAAAGAGGAAGCTCCTACCCCTTAAATGGTGCAGCATGGTCATCAAGGGGAAAAAAAAAAAAAAAAAAAAAAAAAGAAGCAACCCCATAGTGGTGATGAGAAAAAGAATGTGCTTCTTAAAACCAACCAGAGCTTGGACCAGTTCTCTTGCTCTTTTCTCTAGTTTTGCCTCACAGAGCTCAGGGCTTTGATGTCTTTTTCCTTGGTGTTAATGAACAGGAGCAACACAAGCACCCAGGAGCAGCGCCACAAAGCACGTATCTAATATTCTTATTCCTGAACGACATCAAGAAGTAACCTCTGAAGCAAAGTAGGTATGGAAGTAGTTTACACAGGGATGCACATTAGCCCAAAATACTGCAGAAACTAGCATCAATTCTTATCTTCTATAATAAGCTTCTTCAGGCGAATCTCAATTTAGCTTTCAGGAAATAACAGTTTATGTTATAAGTGCTTCTTAAATAAAACTGTTGGAGATTACATCTATTAAATTGCTTTCATTTATATACTAAGAAACAAAGTTCTTGGTTTGTCAGATGCAATTTCTTTTCATAGCCCAGCTCTTCTATTGCCTAGACACTAAGGCCTGTTCGTTGGTATTAGCAGAGCAATTATTTGGCTAGGGACTTAATCTTGATTTTAGATAGGCCAGCCTATCACTATTTTTTATGTTCTTAAAACTAAATCACTTTCTGTTTGCCTGTAAAGTCTGAAAGACTCATAAAGCAAGCTCAGCTCTGTTCTGGATATTTTTTTCTTTTTTTTTCCCCATAAACAGTGATACTTTCTGAAATGAAATGGCAAAAGGAATACCCAATATACATCTTGGCAAGGTTGGGAGACTGTCTCTGTTGTGCAGCCCTGATATCTCATTTAATGGGCCCACAGTACGTGAGTGAAAGGGGCTCTTACTGGGCGACTAGACCCCAGGGACTGTAATGCTCCCTCAGCACGGCTGTGCTCAAGCCAGTGACCTGATGGCGCGCTGAAAGAAACGCTTTCACGCGCTGGCTGCCCGCGGTGCTCCCGAGGGCCCCGCGCCGTGTTTGAAGCCTCTCGCACAATTCACGCATTGTCCCAGCCCCACGAACGTCCCTTCGCACAAATACTGCGGCTCTGCCAGCGACAGAGGCTCTTTATTTGCAAATTATAAAGCCGAAAGGGAACGTTGAAATCATCTAGTTGATCTCCTGCGTAACGCAAGCCTTGCATAAATTCCTGTTTCAATAAAGTCTGTCTTTCAGAGAACTTGTCTTCGCTCTTGACTCAAAAGCCCCAGCTGATGGGGGATCCACCACAGGCCTTGTTTGGTGGTTCAGTGGTTGCAGTTTACTGCCTGCAGCGTGTTGTCAATTTGCAGCCTAGATCACACAGCTCCCATTTCCAGGCTGCTCTTCCTTCCTCTGGACTGTGACCAAGTCACCTTTTTGGCCTTGTCTTTTACAGGAGATAGACTAGAATAATAGAATATGTTTAGCAAAAAATATTAGTGAAAATATTAATATTTCAAATCTGTATTGTTTTATTAAATGGATGTTACTATGATCCTGAGACCAATTTTCAAGAGTAACTTCAGGCTGTTGGTGAAAAATACCTGCTGCACACGTGTTAAAGATGCAGCAATGCCCCAAGGACATTATCACACAAGTGAGTAGACACCTGTCTTAGATGCTTGATGCCTTTCCAGTGACAATATTATTAAATGCTGTTTCACCTTTTTATTTTTACCCCAGTCCAGGACAGTTGCATGAAGCAGGTTGATGTCATTTGGAAGCACAAGGGCAGCGTGGGAAGAGGCGGAGCTTGCAGCAACACACAGACGGTCCCAAGGGAAGGATCCTGCCCCTGCAGTGACTTCTCACCCCGCTGTCCTTGTTCTTGGTATAGGGGTGTTCATTTTTTCCCATGCTGATATGAAGCCTCCTGTCACTTTTCATCAATTTGTGGATATTAAGTTTCCAGGAGTTGCCTGTGAAAATCTGTCTGGGAAACACTGAGATTTTTATGACAAAAACATTGCAGCACAAACATAAAGCAAGTGGATGGTGTTGATGGTTTAACTTTAGCTAATAACTTGCATGAGATCTCCTGGATAAACAACAAATCCAATAAAAATCCCATTCACTTTAAGCAACGAATGAAGAATTAACAACCATAATTTCAAGTAGCATAAAAGTTTATGGCTCTTTACAAAAACATGGAGGAACTGTTTACATATACGTAGTAATATCCTTTCCATCCCTTAATTATATGCAGCTGTTGCAAGCAAATTGTCAACACACACTCACAACTTTAAAACAGTATTTGGGGAAATGTATTTCCTGTAAGCCAGGACTATTGAGCTAAACAGAATGGATTCTCACAGTACTACAAATTTTTCATCACTTTTCCTGCCATGGTATCCTTGAAACAGATACACTTAGTTCAAATTGATTGTAATGTTCACTAGGCAAGGAGTTTAATTTAAGAGTGAAAAATAAGATATTAATGATTGCTATTACATAAGCTGTTAAAATGCCATGAATTTATCTCCTCTCTTTTACCTAATGCTGAAGGACTTTGCAAGCTAATGGCAGTTGCAGACATAAATTCCTTCCTCATGGTCTCTGCTTTTCCATCTTTTCCAGCCTGGTGCCTGCAGCTATGTGGAAATAGCTCATTACATAAGGCACCAAGAAGATGCAGGGGAGGGATGTCCAGGACACTGCTTTTTGATCTGAAGTTATTCTTGATGGAAATCAAAGCAAGTTAAATGCAAATAAAACTACTTATCTGCACAATCAAAAACAGGTAACAGCATCTGTGAAACTAGAGATACAGGAACAGGATTGAAAAGAGGAACCCCTCACGCTACCCCACAGTCGGGCAGGACTTGGGTCAGTGCTTACCGTTCCCCTCTCCCTGCATCTCTCTCAGGGCAGATGCTTCGTGCTGGTCCTGACCCTGCTCTGTGATGCTCCCCGCCTGGGACCACAGGCTCTCATTATGGCCCCTTGGGGCAGGGGGATCATTCCCTTCCCCACCCAGACATCATCTAACATTTATTATAATCCCAAACTGAAACCTCTTCCTGCCAAACTGCTGCTTTCCGGCTGCAGCGGCTGCAGGACAGGGCTGCTCCGGGCAGTCCTGCGCGTGGCTCTTTACTCAGAGGAGCTCCGACGATCGCTAACAGCTCAGGTGGAGCTGGATGCTCACATCTCTTGAGTTACAACCTCACTCTGACCCACGTTACACTGATGCAATGGATCTGTGGAGCAGCACCACAAACAGATTAATTCAATTTCTGGAAATCAGCTGTAAAGGGAGCTGCAAATGCTTTTTGAGGTTGCATGGCGGATATTTGTGAGGACAAAGAAATCTTTTGCTCAAAAGAAGCTGTGTGGGTTCTTTTTTGTTGTTTGTTTTTGGTTTGCTTTGTTTTTATCCAGAATTAAAATAGACCAAGCACTGACAGAATACAGTGGGAAAAGCTGGAATGGCAAAACAGAGCTGTTCCTGTGGGCTTTCTAGCTCCCCCAGGGAAAGCAAAAAATACTTACCAGTATATAAAAAATAGAAGTAAGCACTTGCTTTTACTCACAGATTCAAACAGAGATCCTCTAACGGAGCCCAAGTGGTGGGTTATTATATCCCTTGAGTGATGCCCCAGCAGTTGTCTTTGAGTTTGAGATTCCTCGCTGAGCCAAGGGGGCTTTACACTCCGTGCCACTCTGCTGTTTTGCCATTGTGCTGAAAGGACAGTATTGCCTCGCTTCGCAACGAGCCACTAAATAAAATCTGTGTTTACCTCCCGAAGCTGCCAAGTCAGGCAGAACTATAAACAGAAAAACAGTAATTATGCCAGAGGAAGTGGGGTGAGCATGTATTGGAAAGGTTGTCTTCCCCGTGGGTTTTCGTAGCCTTCCTCTACTTGTGTTTTGTGCTCAGGCACATTCCAGGCTGATGCCTTGGGTTTCTGAACCCAGAAGCTGCAATACGGCGGTCGCTGCGTGCCATCTAGTGTCCCACTGACGAAGTGGCCCCTCGGCACAGAACTGCCGCCAAGGCCTCCAGTGTTACACAGGGGACACATGTGCCACACTCTGCGTTTGGGAAGACCCTTTTGCTTCTTTCCTGCTGTGCACAAGGCTTGTGTGCTCGGATGCTGGGAAGCTGCTGCGCCCACTGCACTGGCCGGGGGCCCAGGGGGAGAGAGAAGGGAGGGAAGGAAGGATGGGAACAGCAGAGCCAGGAGCACTAAAATGATTATTTCAGATTACAGAGGGAGAGCACAATTTAAATACCACCTGCGGGTTGCACTGTGATACAATAACATCAAATCGATGCTGCGACAACCCTTGAATTTGAAGAACAAGATTTTGGCTTAAAGCAAATGAACTGAATATTCCTCTGCTGCAGCTGAAAGTCTGAACACGGCTTCAGTATAGCTCAAGTCCCATTTCTGTACTGCAAGGGCCTCATGCGGCCAGGGGCCCTGCGGGAGGTTCTCTCATTACGACCAGAGGAAATGGTCTACCCACAACTAGGAGGAATGGGCTCCCCACTAAACTGCTCTGTTTTATGGTGTAAATCACATGTATTTTGATTTATTGCTGAGGTTAGAAGTGTCTCATTCTCAATATGTCTATTTCTATTGATTGAAAAAATGACAAAGCTCAATAATGTGCTGTAGTTGTCACAATTAGTAATTAGCTAATTATAACTGCCATAAACAGAATACAATGGGCGATCTGAGAAACTTGTGGAGGATGCAGCAACTCTGAGGTGGCTGGAACTTCTCCAAGGTTATACAGAAAAGTCTGTGATAAATCAGAAAACGGAATCCAAGCGGTCCATGTGCCAGGCATACAAATCTGGGGGGATCATTGCTTAGTTCTGGTCTTGCTTATGTGATTTCTGTGCGCGACCACAGGGCACACATTTGAAACCATACATTGTGCTGTGCATTGATAAGCAGAGAGGTTAATGAAACAGTAAATGAAACTTAAAATACTTGAATTAGTGAAGGAAAACACTAGTGGATGAGAGGAGGGAAGAGATCAGACATCAATAGCTGAGGAGTAAACCTAAGCTCAAGTTGAATTTTGACAGAACATATTTCTATCAAGTTGCTTTGTTTAGGTTTGGGTAAATGTCAGTTATTTTGCAGAGATAATTCTTTCCAAAGGAAGGTCAGCATAAGCAAATGGAGTTAAACAGTGCAGAAAGAAAACCCACACTGCTCAGGCACTGTCTGAGTGCTCTATGCTTAGAGGTGAATAAGTGCATGGTGAAAAAAAGTTTCCTATTAGAAAGCACTACAAGGAGTCATCCAAGACCAGCACTTGAAAGAATCCCTGAAAGCTTTTAGCTGCCTGACAACAAAAGCTCATGATAAACCTATTTTAGGGATCCATCAGAAATCCAGTGCAACAAATGCACTGTACTTGATATAAGGAGTAACTGAAAATAATAGTTGTGCCTATCACAAATGAGGATGTTTCAGATCTAGAGGCTATCTAGCCTAGGTGAAGAAAAAAGTTCAATGAGCTTTGAAAAATTATTTTAAAAATCTGTTGACTTGAACTAGTCTGAGAAATATCTTGCAGATACAAGAGTATAAATCTGCTGTATTTTCCATAACACTTCTGCCTTCTTTAGCTTTAATCCATAACCCCATCAGGACTTTGGGATCCTTCTTCCCTTACATATAGCTTTTTTTCTAAACTAGGGACTGTGTCTCTTACTTTCCCAATTAGGGTATTATAGACCAGAATAGTTAATAGAAGATTCATATGTAACCTCAGCCCTCTTTGCTGCCTTTGTGATCCATAGGGATTTCTCTCCTGGAAGGAGAAAACCTGAGGAGGAGCTGTTTGTTCCTGGAGGACTGCAGTTGAATAAGCAATCATCATTAGCTCTGTGCAAAGGGCAGGAGTTTCCCCTGTTGCATCCTGTAGCTTTTGACTTAAATATGGAAGCAAAAAGCAGCAAGCGAAGTCCACAGCCAGGATAGAGCGTGAAGAACAGAGCTGTACATGGCACTGACATCCACAGAATGTCCCCGGGACCAAAGGGCAGTCATGAACTCTGGGTAGATTTCCCCAATTTCTGCACTATGTAACCCATTTTTTTGTGGCTTTTTTTTTTTTTTTTTGGCTGTTTTTGCTGTATGTACAATATAACTAACAGCTGATGGGGCTGGGCACATCCTCCTATACAATGTTAAAAATGGGCAGAAAATAAACATTGCACACAGCAGTATAAAATGATAAAGCAGCCAGTTTCCTAAATGAGAGATGAGATAAAGCTCAGCTCTGTAACTCAGGAAACACATCAGCATTTTCATCACACGCAGCCTGGGACATTAGCTGTAAACAATAGGCTGCCAACACAACGGGAGGAAAGCAGAGAATGCCTTAGCCTAAACAATTTATCTAAGAAAAGTTTAATGAGTTGCTTGTGTATTTCAGTAGGAGCACTGGGTTTTGGCTCAAACAAGCAGATTCCTTTAGACAATGTCTAGAGGGTTATTAGCAGTGGTGGAATGAGGGTTGTGCAGGTGAATTTTGTCAGTGCTTGGAAGGCAGTAATTGCCTTTAGCCCATTAGGAGCCTCTGGAGGGACTGATGGAGCTGGTGGCAAGGAGTTATTTGAAAGGATGGATTTAGTTTGAGGAGAGGTAACAGGCTTGGAGCAGGCAGGTAGATCTGAGAAAAGATGGTCCAGTAGTTGAGTAGGGGCCTGCAGGAGAATCCTTCATGGAGGACCACTGCTTCCTGGGCTGCCTTCTTCCCTTGGATCAAACCTTCTTTGAGCAACCCACAGCAGGTAGGATCATCATCATGGCAAAATCCATGGCTAACAGAGAAACTCTGACAACTTTCCTGTGCAGAAATGGGTTTTATAAGAGTCCAGTCCATTCGATCCAGCATGATCCACTAGGCAGGACAGAGAGGGACCTGCTCAGCTACTGGTGTGAATCGAGAGCAGCCACATGCCCAACCTGAAGCCAGTTACAGCTCTTGAAAGTTTTCAGGATACATAGATGGAGATCTCTTGACTCTGTCTGCCTTTCCTCCTGCCAAGATTGGTCTCATTTCTGAGGGCATATCAGGGGAACTGGAAAAAAAAATCTGAATTATTACAATATTTGAGAAGCTGGCAACCTTCCCATGCTTTCAAGTGGCTTTTAAAACATAATGCTTTTGATGCGTGTATTGCTAGGTAACACTGATGCTGAGACCTTAATTTCAAGGTAATTAAGTTATCTGTTCCTAACCATTAGGATTTCAGTGACAAGGGCTATGAGCCCTTGAGATCCAAAGATTGCAGTAAGACAATTGAATTATAATTTTGGAAATTTCTTGAGTTCTATGCATATTTATACTTTGTTTCTTACACTTAGCAGTGATTTGTTTTAAGGAAGCAGAGTCTGCAATGGAAATAATGGGCTAAAGTTGTTGCTAATGTCACAGGAAGTCAGTGGTGTAAAAATTTAACAGAAAGACAGTTGATTCATAGGTTCTAGTTGAGTAATTTGAAAAATATTTGGAAACTGTAAGAAACTAAAGGAATAAAGAGTTTTTCTCCCATCATTTCACAGATGCCTGCAAAGTTGCCCCAGGCCTCCATGGGGAACAGTCTCCTGCCTGCAGCAAAACTGAGCGTGACCCTCTCGTCCCACCTTGAAACTTCATGCAGACTCTGCTGCCTTCCCCGGGTGCCACGCGCAGGTCGCACGCACTCCCTCACACCGACCTGGGGCGGATTCGAGCCTTCCTGCAAGCATGTTCAGGGCAGAATGGAGAAAAGGAAGGGAATTCTTCGGAGATGAAGTAATGGCAAATATCTTGGGGATGAAAAAGGAGGGCCAAGATTTAGACCTCGGCAAGCTTGCCAGCGGAACATGCTCTCCTGTGTAGGATATGCATAAAGATGCACTCAATGCATAATACCATTTTATGACCCCTCAAAAGAGGAAAGTCATCTTGCCAGCACAAAAATTCTCCTATCTACAATACTGAATGTTTCAACAGAAAAGCCTTAATGAAGTGAAAGGTGAGAATATGAAGGTTACTGAGGCTGATTTTATCCCCTCAACCTAGATGCAGCACTAGTTGGTAAGAAAAGACACTTCATAGCCAAGCTTTTTTGGCTCTAAATATGTTAAGAAATATTCTAGCTTGTAAGTGGAACTCATATCTTCAGACAAAAGCTTTGCCAGGAGAACAATGAACATATAGAACTATATTCTAATTCAGAAGCATGTGATTGTTCTGCCAGATGGCAAGGCTTTTTACTGTGCCACGAGATCCGCTAAACAGAAAATACAGGAACAGCAGAATATGGCTTACAAATTAAGTGCTATGTAAACCTATCAGCTCAAAACTGCTTAGGAGTTTTAATAAAAGTATGATTATTACTGCAAGAAGTAACTAATGACCTGATTTGGATTTTAGTGTGTGCTGAATGTATAATTCTGAACAGATGACATTAAAGATGGAAGTGCTTTTTGCATATGTGGCACATAAAAAAATACTTCACCGAGATTCTTCTCCTTAAAAAAAAACCCACAAAGAGCTGTTCTGGCTTCTCCTGCCTCGGCGAGAGCCCTCCCCCGGCCCTGCTCCCACCACACACGCTCACGCGTAGGAATGTGTAGCGAGATGTCACGAACGCTCTGTTACCCAGCTCCAGCGTGAGAGCATTCTATGACAAAAAGAAAATAATTAAAGCCATATATTGCCAGTGTGGTCTAATGGAGCTTGTGATTGTTCTCGGGATTTTAATTTCTCTGTTGAGCTTAATGAGATAGTAAACAATACTTTTGCCATAATACAAAGGGGGAAAAAGCAATAGAAAGTCTAAAAAAAAAAAAAAAAGACAAAATATATTAGAGAAGAAACAAGTAAAATGTATAGCTCACATCACATGCTATGGCTTGCATTAACTTCACTCCACAAAGGATCAACATCATGAGCAAAGTTGTTTTTCCTAACAGATAATTAAGCCAAATAATACAATTCTGTGGGTGATTCAGCTACACATTATTTTATGTGGTATTAGGCCAGGTTCTCATCACCTGCCACCATTATTTTGCCAGGGCAACTCCTCACAAGGGGATGCTTAGTCTTGGCAAGGGGGATTCAGACCACTGCCATCAGGTTCGTATGCTTGCGAGGTCACCAGCGGCCCTCAAGGTCCGTGTGGAGCATGTTACTGAAATGTCCTCTCTGCCTCTATTTTAAATCGAGGACATACAAAACTGATCTAGTTCTTCACAAGGAACAAGGTAGTGACAGCCACCTTGGTGACAGCCAACATGAAACACCAAGTCTGAGGATATCTGTGGTGGTTAGGAGGTGTCTCACTGGTGGCTCCATTTGGAGTTGGCCTTGTGGCTTTCTGGTGTTACGTACCTTTTTTTTTT